>RJWH01005796.1:0-68417 GCA_004363575.1 Solenodon paradoxus | reverse complement strand
CTTTATTTCTTTTTACTGCTGAATAATGTTCCATTGATTGGATATACCACCATTAAAAAATCTATTAATCATGTGATGGACATTGGGGTTGTTTGCTATTAGGAATAGTTCTTTGATGAACATCTATGTACAAGTTTTTTTTTATGTTTTCATTTCTCTTGATAATATACCCAGGAGTAAAATTGCTGGGTCATATGGTAACTCCATGTTTAACTTTGTTTTAACAGAGGAATGTAGGGAAGGAGGGAGGGAGGGAGGAAGGAGAGCGAGAAAGAAAGGAAGGAAGGAAAAGGAAGCATTTTTATTTGTTTATTTTGGTTTACCCTAACCACTATGCTGGCCCTGGATCTGTGGTCCACACCCTAGCCTTCTCAGCCACTTGAGCGACAAGGACATACCCATGCTTAATATTTTGAGGAACTGTCAGACTTTTTCAAAGCAGCTTTGCCACTTTCTTACCCTCAGTGTATAAGGGCTCCAATTGTACCACATTTTCTCCAACACTTCTTACCTGTCTTGAGTATAGCTATCATATTGGGTGTGAAGTGGTATCTTACTATGATTTTGACTTGCATTTCCTTACTATCTAGTGATGTTGGTGGTCTTTTCATGTGCATATAGACCATTTGTATATATTTCTTGAAGAAATATATATTCAAATCTATTGTCCATTTAAAAATTTTGTTGTTTTTATTTTTGAATTTTAAATGGATTTATATACTCTATATTCAAGTCCTTTGTCAGATATATGATGTGTGAAAAATTTCTCCCATCGTGTTTTGTGCCTTCACTTTCTTGATGGTATCCTTTGTAACATAAAAGTTTTAAATTTTGATGAAGTCTAGTTTATCTGTTTTTCCTTTTTGTTGCTTGTGATTTTGATATCTCTAGAAAACTAATGCCTAAATCAAATTCATGAAAATTTATGCCTGTTTTCTTCTAAGAGTTTTATGATTTTTTCACTTATACTTAGGCCTTTCATTGATCTTCATTTATTTTGTACATACAGTGTGAGATAAGGGTTCAACTTCATTCTTTTGCAGCTGGCTATGTGTGAGATTGCAATTTTAACACATGCTTTGTAGATTTGTATAACCACCATCACAAGAAAGGTATAGTACTGTTCTATAACCACAAAGATCCTTCCTCTATCCCTTTATAGTTAGTCACCTCTCCTTCCATGTCCCTAAATCTTCGCAACCACTTATCTGTTCTCCATCTTTATAATTTTATCATTGAGAATGTGATATAAATAGAATCATATAGCATGTAACTTTTTGAAACTGGCTTTTTCACCCAATGTAATTCTTTTAGATTCATCCAATTTGTTGTGTAAAAATATCAATAGTTCGTTTGTGTGTGTGCACACATGAGTGGATTATGTGAGGTTTTTTTTTACAGTTATTCATGTCATCTGCAAATAGAGACGGTTTTCTCTCTTCCTTTCCAGTTTTTCATTTTCTTATCTTTGAGCTGGTTACAACTTCCAGTACTATGTTGAATAGAAGTGCGAGAGCAGACACGTTTGCTTTATTTCTGAAATCATTCTTAATCATCTTAAGTGTGATGTTAGCTTCTTGTTTTTTGTGGATGTTCTTTACTAGGTTAATGAAGTAAGTAATCTTGTATTACTAGTCTTATGAGAGATTTTTATCATGACTGGATATTGACTTTAGTCAAATGCTTTTTCTACATCATTTGATCTGATCATGTTTTCTTTTTTAGCCTGCTGATAGCTGGATTACACCAATTTTCAAATACTGAACTAGCCTTATATACCTAGATTAACCTTCACTTACTTGTGGTATACAATTATTTTTATACATTGCTGTGTTTTGTTTGTTAATATTTTGTTGAAGATTTTTTGTGCATATATGTTCATGAGGGTTTGTAGTTTACTTTTTTCCTACTATATCTAATTTTGGTCTCAAGATAATATTGGCCTTACAAAATGAGTTCAAATCTTCTATTTTCTGAAAGACATTGTGTAGAATTGGTGTTAATTTTAATGGTTTGGTAGAATTCTCTAATGAAACCATCAGCCTGGATATTTCTCTTTCCAGCAGTTTTTAAAGGAGTCTAATTTACTTAATAGTTATAGAACTATGCATATTTTTTTTAAATTTCATATTGGATGAATTGTGCTTTTTAAAAGAAATTTATCTGGTGCACCTTCGTGGAGTAGCAGTTAGGTCCACTACCTCTGGCTGAATGAAGTCCATATACATCTCACATACATCCTAAGGACCCAGGTTCTCATCCTGGGGCCAGGGAGAACAACCAAGAGCAGCAACTAAATAAAGTGCTTCTTCCTCCTCTCTCTTCCTGCCTGATTGCCTACTTGCCTTCATTCCTGATTATACCTTTCTTTAAAAAAATAAATTAGTCCATTTTATCTAAGTTGTCAAATCTATCTGCAGAGTTGTTTATAATATTCTCTTATCCTTCTGATGCATACAAGTTCTATGGTGAGATCACCTTTCATTCCTGATACTTGTAAATTGTGTCTTCTATATTTTTTTGTTAGTCTTTCTCAAGGTTTATCAGTTTTGTTCATTTTTTCAAAGAAACAGCTTTCTGTTCTATTTTTCTGTATGTTTTTTCTTTTTCAATTTCATTGATTTCTGCTCTTACCATGATTTCCTCCCTTCTCATACCATGAGGTATATTTTTCTAGTTTCTTAAGGTGGGATGGGAGCTAAGGTTATATGCTTGAGCATTTTAATCTTTTCTAATGTAAGTATTTAGTGCTACAAATTTCCCTCTCAACACTACTTTTACTGCATCCTGAAAGTTTTGATATATTTTCATTAAGTTCAATGTATTCTTTAAGTTTCCCTTGAAACTTCTTTGAGCCATGGTATATTTATTTATGAATTAATTTCTAAATGTTTGGGGATTTTCTTGTTTTTGTTATTGATTTCTAGTTTATTTTCACTTTGGTCAGAGAATACACTTTATGTGGATGTGGTTCTTTTAAATTTGTTCAACTTTATATTACGGCCCAGGAGACAGTCTTGTCTTGGTGAATGTTCCATGGGCTCTTGAAAAGAATGTCTGTTCTGCTATTGGTGGGTCGAATGTTTTACAAGTGTTGAATTCTTCTATATCTGATGATTTTTCTGGCTAGTAGTCCTATCTAGTGTTGAGTGAGGGATGTTGAAGTTTCTAAAGTATAATTGTGGATTTGTTTATTTGTATTTTTATTTTTAATAGTTTTTGCTTTGTGTATTTTACAGCTCTTTTATCTGCTGCATACACGTTTAGATTTTCAGTGTCTTCTTAGGAAATTGACCCTTTTATCATTCTGTAATGTTCTTCTCTGTCTCTGGTATTTTCGTTGTTGCTGTTGCTCTGAAGATAAGTATACCTCATTTTTTGACTGTTTGTATGGTAAATCTTTTTAACAACCTTTTATTTTCAATTTACCTATGTCATTATGTTTGAAGTGAATTTCTTACAGACAGCATGTTTGGGTCATGGGTTTTTTAAGCCATTCTCTGTTTTTAATTGGTTTATTTAAGTTGTGTACATTTAATGAAATTGTTGAGATGTTTTGTTTGACATTTCACTTTTTTCTGTTTTCTGTTTTGTGTTCCTCTTCTTCATTTGTCCTGACTTGCTATGTGTTACTTAAACCTTTTTAAAGAATTCCATCTTAGTTTATCTGCATACATTTTGAGTATACAGTCATGTGCCCTATAATGGCATTTCAGTCAACAATGGACCACATATACAATCGTGGTCCCTATATCCAGCCTAGGTGTGCAGTAGGCTATGCCATCCAGGTTTGTATAAACACACTCTATGACATTCACACAACAATAAAATCACCTAAGAATACATTTCTCAGAACGTATCCTTGTCATTAAGTGACAATGCTTGACTGTACTTTGTGTTGATTTTTGCAATAGCTTTAATTATTAAATTCTAGATAAATAAGTAACTTACCACAGTTTATTAATGTCAACATTCAACCTTTGGATAAAAGTATTCTTCAAGTGCTTTTTCATTCCTATACTCTTCTTTTTTATGAGTCTCCAATGATAAAAATCTTCTGTCCTTTTTAAAAAATTTTCCTACAGGTCTCTGAGGCTCTATTCATTTCTATACAGTTTCTGTTGGCAGTTGGTGGGAGTTCAGCCCCCTGCTAGGTCTCCTAGACAAATGGAGCCAAACATGGGTGTCTCTGACATCACTGACACTACAGAGAAGGGGCAGTCTCCTTTGATATTTGGCTAGAGTAGGGTGGGTATTAACAAAAAAAAATTTGTTCGACTAGTGTACCCCTTTCTTGATTACTTAACTAGAGGAAACAATATTTTCCTGAGGAATCTTTTTAGTCTGGGCCTATTGGCAGTTTCAGATTGCAGGCTTCTTCAACCTCCCATCTGCAATATGCAGGAGGCAAAAAGAACCCCAGGCAACTCACCATCTTAGTGTTCCTTACATCCATTCTTAGGCCGTTCCCTTTTTCCTTCACATTTTTCAGAGTCTTCCTATGCTTGGTTGTTATTATGTCCAGGGTTATTTCGTTGTAAGAGGACCATTAATTTTTAAAAAATATTTATGAATTCATTCCTTCTACTTTCTTTGGCTGTATTTTATTGACATTTTCTTGTATTCTTGAGTTGACTGTTTAGTTCATTTAATGTCAATTGAAATGATTCATGTATTATCTGTTGAAATATATTTGAATATATTGGAATAAATAGTTAATGCTACAATTTTCTTATGAATATCACTTTAGTTGCATATCATGGGTTTGAATGGATGCTCATTTCCTTACCAATCATTTCTAAACAGTTTGTGATTTCTGTTTGTCTCTATTTAACCCAATAGTTATTTATGAGTGTTTTTTAAGTGCCAAGAAGATAGATAAAAGGCAGAGCTATCCTCTGTGCCAGCATATTTCTTCATAAAGTTAGGCCACTCCTCAGAGTTAGGCTTTTTTTTTTCTGAGAATTCTCATGGAAAAATTAGAATAGAAATCTGGTCTCCTGCTATTCTCTCCCTATTCTTCATTCTTCAGGTGTTTATTGTATGCTTGTGTTCAGTACGTCTCAAGATGCTTGGTCTTGACAAGGAGAAAAGAAATTAGTATCTTTTGGGGGTGATTGTGTATGTACTCAAGCCAGTTCAATAGCAATGCCAACAGTACTGACTAAATTACTGGCAACAGGGGTAAGACAAAAGGGAAATCAGTGAAGGCCAAAGTAGTTGGGGAAAGACTTCTTGGAGAAGGTAGAAATATAGGAGTTAGACCTTAAAGGATAGGTAAGATTTAAATATACAAGGAGGAAATCGGAGAATGCTTCAGGCTGACAGACTGGCATATCAAAGGCTACTATTGATGGAAACAAGGAAGCTGGGTTATGGTGGTAGAGGAAGATGAATTCAGTTTTAGCTGTGTTGAGTTTTGAATGATTATAGGGCATCCAAGGGGGAGACACCCTGAAAGTTACTGATCCTCAGTTAGTAATAAACTAGTTGAAGTTAGCTTTGATTAAAATAGTGGCCCATTTTCTCTGGGCTTGGTCAGAAGAGTAGGGTGTTCTGATTTGGACAGCATTTTGGTTGAGCATATGAGTCACAGATGGTGTACCAGACAGTTTAGGGTTTACTCTCATGATCCATTCTCCACCCTGTTATACCTTGCTCTGTGCCTGGGAGGCTAACTTAGATGGATTATATCAGTGAATTCCCTCCCCTTCTTGACTTCTGGTAGAATTCTGGCAGTGGAGATCCCTGGCCGGACATCAAAGGGAAGGAAGAAACTGAGGTCAGGATGTTTATTTCTGGTGCCCTCTCTACAGGATTACCTCAGGCTGGCTACTGCTCCTTAACTAAGGGTCACAGCTCCTCTCAAGGGGAACCTCTGTGCACTGCCTTCTTTTATCTGTTGCTGTCCCTCAACCTTTTGTTTATAAGGGGAGTAATAACTCTAAGTTACTGCACTTTCTCTCCCTCTCGGTTTCTTACATCCTGCGGACACCTTTGTAGCTAGTCTTTTTGTTAAACTTTCCACTAATTATGCTAATTTGAGTGTGCCATCTGTTTCCTGCTGGGACCCTGAATGGATACAGATGAAATCTCAATTTTCAAAGCCTTAGAATACAATAAAATAAGCTTGACATAAAATATGACTAAATAAGATTCAATCTAGTTCTCTAATTAATCTAGGCTCCTGCAGTGCTTCCAGATAATCATTCTGAACCACAGTCTTCAGAGTATCATAGATGTGTAGGAGTACCAGTTCATGGAATATTAACAATAGCTAGCATTTATTAGTTACTTACCTTTCCATGTGCCATGCTAAACGTATTTTACTGCATTGTCTTTCGTAACCTCCACAACAACCATATGAAGTAGGTGATTTTTTAAAATCTTTTTATAGGTGAAGAAATTAAGGCTCAGAGATTTTAAATAACATGCCAGAGATTTCACAGCTAAGAAAGCAGAGCTAGGATTTCAAAATCAGGCCTGTCTGACTCCACAGCTTATATTCTAAACTCAAAGTGTGGACCACAGATCAGCAGTTTCCAGGAACTTGTTAGAAATGCACAATTATCGGGCTTCACTTCAGACTTCCTGAATTAGAATCTGCATTTTAATAAGATCCCCAGGAGATTCATGTGAACATGATTTTTTTTAAAGGAAAGGAATAGGCAGGAATGAAGGCAAGTAGACAGGCAGGCAGGAAGAGAGAGGAGGAATAAGAATTTTTTAAAAAACTGTGTATTTGTATTTAGTTGTTCATACTGGTTCACTGGTTGTTTTTTTCTCCCCCCCTGACCCGGAACCAGAACTCTAATCCAAGGGTACTGTGGCCATTGACCTAACTGCTACTCTACCAAGGCACGCCACGGACAGGAAATTTTGAGAAGCAGTACTCTTAACCATGATGCTCTACAGTCTATTACTGACTGCTGTAGAGAGTTCTGTTTGATGTTGGATAAAAAGAAAAATTACCGCCCGCCCTCTCCCAAGGTAACTATGTAAGCTGATAGATGTGTTCATTAAGTTGATTGTTGTAATCACTTCACAATTTAGAGGTATATTAAAACCTCGCCTTATAAACCTTGAATATATATATGAAACTTTATTTTGTCTATCTTAATTTAATAAAACTGTAAAAAAAGAGAATGTTTACCATTCTGTGCTGTTTAACTCTGGCACCTATGACCTTCTAACCGGAATCCACAAAACTAGCAGTTATTTTAAGACAAGTGCATTGAGAGTCAGTTAGGAACCTAACCTGGTGAGAGATGATGCCAGAAGCAGCAACAGCTGTGCTGTTGTAGGAAGTAAAGCTAGGATACAGGTCACTGCCAGGAGTTTTTTTATAGTTGGACTTTGCACATGTTTTACACGCACCTTTGGTTGTTGCACTTAAGAGACTCCAGAATCTGTGTATAATTGGCTAGTTTCCAGAAAAACTAGTCTGCTAGGAAAGTTTGATTTAATGCATTTAGACTCCTCTTCAGTGTTCACTTTCTACTCTCATCCCTTAGTCATTAACCTTCCCTCCACATCCTTCCTCTTACCGCATTTTTGTCCCTGTTGAGATCTGCTTTAAGAAAACATATCCTATGATAACCTATGAAATTTGCTCCTTACTAATTACCCAGGAAATTCAAACTGAAATCACCAGATACCACTACACATCCATCAGAGTGACTAAAATGCAAAAAGACTGAGAATACCATGTCTTGATGAAGATCTGGGTCAGTTGGAACTTTTGTCCATTATTGGTGAATGGTACAACTACTCTGGAAACTATTTTACAGTAGGTACTAAAGCTGAAGTTATGCATACCCTCTGATTGGATAATTCTGCTCATGGATGTTTAGTCAAGAGATACTCTCTCACATGTTCACAAGGATACATATGCAGATATAGATGTCCATCAAAGAATTTTGTTTATGATAGTAGAGAATGGAAAACAACCTAAATGACCATCACTAGAACAATTCTATAAATTATGGTATGTTCATTTTAAAATATTCCAAAAGCAGTTAAAATGAATTATAACTATATACAGCAACACAGAACTGGATCAAGATATATTAAAACTATACTGTTGAGGGGAAAAGTTGCAGAAAATTTTGTGTACATTTATGTAAAACATAAGAACATAGAACAATATCCTAAAATGTCTATAGTATATGCATAGTAAAAGGCAAAAAGGTTCTCACTAAATATTTATAAACACACACACACACACACACACACACACACACACACACACACACACACACACGGTCAGTTAGTTGCAGAGCTAACCCAAGAAGCCAGTATTCCTTCTTTCTTCTTTTTTTTAAATCAAGATTTCATTTTTAGAGCAGTTTAAAGTATACAACAAAACTGAGATGATATAGAAATTTCCCATATTCCTTCATTTTTTTTTTTTTAAAGAAAGGTGCAGGTAGGAATGAAGACAAGTAGGCAGGCAGGCAGGAAGAGAGAGGAGAAGGAAGCATTCATTCTATTTAGTTGTTTATCTTGGTTGTTCTTCCCAGCTCTGGGTTGTGAGCCCAGGTCCTTAGGATATATGTGGACTATGCCAGTTGCAGACCCTGGACTTAACCACTGAGCCACCAGGGTGAGCCCCCCCTTATTGCTCTTTAAACTGATTATGTAATGGAGGCTTCACCGGGTTTGCAGGGTCTGTACAATCAATACAGTAGCTCCTCCAGTAGCCAGACTTTGTGAGTTTTGGGGATCAACAAAGTTTATCATCTCTTTTAAATAAAGGCAGATGGCCAGAATTCTATAAATTTTGTTTTCTGTATCTTTACTCTCTGTCTATTGGCTAGGAATGCTGAGCTTGACCTGCTTAAGGTTATCAGTAAACAAGGTAACGTGAAACACTAGTAAGCAGTGACTGTTCCAACCTAAAGCCACACTCCTCTGGCTTGTCTCTGTTTTCTTTAACTAGCCTTGACAGCTACTGCTGGACACAAAGCCCAGTCCAGGGAACAGAGAAGCTATAAATGGTCTCTAGTGCAATTAAATTGGACTATTGGTAGAGGGCTTGAATCAAAATTCTAAGTTCTGAACAACACAGGTTTTAACATTAAGGACCTACATGGTATTTAACTGAAAACAGAATTGTTGAAAATGAAAAGCTATTACCTGATCTTTGCTCTCCCTGACCTACTGTGGTTATGTTTTTTCTCAATTACTTAGTAATTGGCTTTAAATTCCCCAGGATGCTAAGTCCTTGAAAATCTGCCAGAGGGACTGTGAGATAGGAAGAGTAAGAGAGAGAAGAGCAGGGCAAAAAGAAGAGGAAAACTCTTGAATGGGTTCTGTCCTTTGATGTTGGAATCCAATATGAGGGTCTGCCCCTCCTATTTTAGGCATTTGATCTAGAAAGAACTCTTGAGAAGAACCTTAAAAGAGGTTTAGGTTCTAGTCCCAGCACCACTACTTACTAGCTCTGTGACCTTGAACAAATCAATTAACCTCTTTTAACTTCAGATACCTCATCTATGAAATGAAGATAATAGTATTTACCTAATATGGTTGTGGGTGTATGTAAAATACTTAGCATAGTGTCTGGCGCATGGTAAGAGTTCAGTAAACTAAACATGATCATTTCTATTATTAAAGTGTCCGTGGAATAATGGAGGAGAGTGTTTTTGAGAAGAGGGAAACCTGATCTGTGTAATGCCAAATACAGCAGAGAGGTCAAAGAATGAGAACGGAGAAAAGGCAAGGGTTTTGAAGACTTGATTAGAAATCCTGAGTGATATTTACATTTGAAACTTTTCTTCTGAGCTCCTTATTTTTACTGGAAATGGGAACCATAGTTTAAAAAAGAAAATCTATCACTTTTTGTAATCAGGATACATATTTAACTTCGGAGCAAGCAAGGGGCAGTTAAGTAAAAAGGTAGCTGTGACATCCATAGCTGACTCTGGCTGCACTGTCCATTAGAACTTTCTGTGGTGTGAAAGTGTTCTCTGTGTTGACCAATATACATATGACTATGAGCACTTGAAATGTGCCTAGTATGACTGAGGAACTAAAAAAATTAATTTTATTTAATCTTAATTAGTTTAAATTTAAATAGTTACAGGTGGGTACTGGCAGTTATTAGTCTAATTAGGGAAGCAAAGCATACACTCATGAAATTAGTTAAATACCAAAAGGATTGGGTTCAGGCTGTAAAGATTTAATTGCTCAGAAAAAGAACAATATCCTTCTGGGCTGGAGAATTTAAGGAGCATCTTGTAGAGCAAGCAAAACTTGGACATGACCTTGAAGGGTGTATAGTGAGTGTTTGGATAGCAGGAAAGAAGGCAGGAAGTCATTCCAGATGGGTTGGGTAAAGGTTTAGGATTAGAAATGCTGCCTATATGGGAAGTTTGAGGACAACTGTCATTCAAGAATACAGCATCCATATTAGGAGTTAGGTGGGTTTGAACCAGGTCAGGGATAGCCCTGAGTGCTACAAAAAAAAAAAGTGTTTGGGCTTTGTCCACATAGGCCAATGCTTTGTAAAGCTTGCTTAAAACACAGATTCTAGGACTCCACCCTGACCTACTAAATTAACTTTTCTAGGGTGCAGTCTAGGAAACAAGTATTTTAAAACAAGTTCCCCTGGTGTTTGTGATATATAATCAAATTTAGGATCTATTGGATATGCATAATGGCACCCTTGAAAGCTTTTGGTCAAAGGAATAACATGATAATAGAGGTATCTTAGGAAGCTTTGAGGTTGGAAGGTGTATGATGTAGAAAATAGAGTAAGGAAATCAGTTAGGTAACAGCTAAAGTAGTTCAGATAAGAATTTCACAAATTCAGATTTTCTTTCACCCCAGTATCCTCGGAATTGTCAAATCCATTCCTAAAACTTCCCTACAAGCCATATTTTAGTTTTCCACACAATTTGTTTGCCGTTTTGATGATTAGGGTTAAGACATCAAAGTCTGACATCTGGGTTCAAATTCCAGCTCTATTCAAGCTGTTTTAGCTTAGACAAGACAATTTTCTTATCTTTAAGCTAGAGATGATCATAGATCCTATCTCAAAAGGGAATTGTGAATATTATATGGGATCATAACTGTCTTTCCACAGTACATAGTAATCACTCTGTGTTGGCATTACTAAGATATAAACTAAAGAGCTCTTTTAAGTTTATTCCAAATTTGTATAGTAAAGCTAATCAGTTACATTCCCCCCAAAAAGTGCTAAATTTGCCCATTCAGGATATTAAAATCACAGCATAAACTTTTTGCCCAATAGGTTGTATTTCAAAGCATAATGCTTCACTTAATTGAACATGATTATTTTTCATAAAATAAGTCTAAATAGAAGACTATTATTCCCTTGGTAAACATCAACCAAAAGACACAAACCAAGTTTCTTAAATAAGGAGAGACTTACTGCTTGTAACAAGTAAGAAGCAAGGAGATCTTTCACAAAAAGCACTGTCTCCCCTAGCGGTACAACTGCCGCAGCTTTATAGGGACTGGGTTAAGGAAGTGAGTGGTGATTGGCCTGATTGGTATCAGGTGATAGGGTGGGTCATAAGGAAGTGAGTGGTGATTGGAATGAGTCAATGGAGGTGGATAAGAAGAAAGTGAGTGGTGATTGGTCCCAGGCCTAGGGGGTCAGGGTCATATTTAGGTCGCATCTATTCTGCGCATGCTCATACCACGTGGTGGATCGTTCCTGTACTATGCATGCACAAGCTTTCGGTAAGAAGAAGAAAAACCTCCCCAGTGATGGGTTAGTGTTGTTCAAGTATACTTTTACCTTTAGAGCCGAGCTACCGAGCAGACGAGTTGTTCTTCCTGCTGAATATATTAACGTATGCTTAGTCCTTGGCTGTGAATAATACATCCTTTTTAAACTTTGTGGTTTTTTATGTATATTTTATATATACCTTTTAGTGAATGCTCTTTATGATATTGATTTCTGGGGGGTGGGGAAATGAACTCTTTCCTTTTCTAGGGACATGATAAAGAAAATAAAATTCCATTTCTTGTCTGGACATAAGGCCTGGTGTCAGTGACCAGATATACACAATGGAGGTGCAGACACTGCTTTTTTGAGGGACGAGAAGGTCTTCTTAGGCACCTAAAGTCGTGAACATCCAGCTGCTCCTTTACTCTTCTTCCAGGACTCACTGGAATAGAAGTTCATCCTAGCCTCTCCAGTTTCCATTGACCAAAAAAACTGACTGAAGCAACTCTGAATATTCACCTTCAAGTCTTGAAGTCATACAGGGAAGGAAATAGCTGTAGACCCATGAGAGCCACCTACACACTTCTGAGCCGGCTGATCTGGCTCAGAAACAAAGTCATTCCTAAATTTGTTCATTCAGGTCGAAGGATAGTTGAAAAAGAAAGATCTGTGAGATAGTTGAGGTTCTTTTTTTTAAGATTTTTTTTTAAAGGAAAGGTACAGGCAGAAATTAAGGTGAGCAGGCAGACAGGCAAGAAGAGAGAGAAAGAAGCATTTTATTCTATTTCCATTTTCAGTTTTTCACACTGGTTGTTTTCACCCATAACCCAGGGCTCAAACCCAGGGGCATGCAGGTTGTATTCCTTGGAGGTGATTGACCTAACCACTGCTCTACCAGGACGGGCCTTAAGGTTTATTTTTTTAATGTTTCGAACAGATGAAAACATACTTACCCTATCACCTCCCTAATTATTTCTTTGGAGTCAGTCACTGTTAACAATTTCTTATATGTCCTTCCAAGATGTGCTACACGTATTTGTATATGTACAAGCTTAATTCTTACATAAATTGTAGCACCCATAAATGTTATTCTGTACCTTGCTTTTTAAAAACTTAAGATTTATCAGATACTTTCATATCAGTACATATAAAGAGCTACTTTATGATTGCATAGCTTACAATATTCCATAATTATTGTAGATATACCAAAAATTTATTTAAGCAACCCTTTGTTGGTGGATTTTAGGCTGCATTCAATCTTTGCAATTATAAACATGCTTATACATATTTACATTTCTTTTTGTTTTTAAGGAAAGGTGCAGGCAGGTATCAAGACAGGTAGGAAGGGAGAGGAGGAAGACACATTTTATTTTATTTTTATTTTGTTGTTCACATTGTTTTTTCACCCTGCACTCAGGACACAAATGTGGGTCCTTAGGATGTACATAAATTGTGCTTCTTTGCAGGCATCTGACCTAACCGCCACTCCACCAGGGTGCGCCACATACTAAATTTCATATGTGAAAGTATAGCTCAAAGAGAAATTGGTTAGGACTCTGGTCATTGGCTTATTCACGGCTTGTTGGCTATGAAACCACAGTATTACCCTATGGAATCAAAGATTCTTGGAGACCTAATCATGCTTAACTACTTGAATGTCAAAGGATTTTAAGCTAGAATGGATCTTAGAGATGCCAGAGGGGGCCGAGACTATACAGAGATTTAGAAGCAGATCCAGGATTAAAACCACCAGGTTTTACTACAGTTCATAATGTGGCTTTCTTTTTTTTTTTTTTACTACATGACACTGCTGTCTGTCAAAGATTTGGCACTGCCTGATTTCTCTCCTGAAAAGCAGGACGTTATCTGGCCTGCTGTGATCTCACTACCATGTCTTTATCTCATTTCTCTTCCTAGAAATTATTATCTTTCTCACCAACCACATGTATCCTACTTTCCCGGCTCTGACTTCTTCCACTGATAACTCCATCTCCTTTTTAAAACTAAAGCTAAAGTTCTTTATGGTTTGGAGGCCTTTTACTAGTAAAGCCAAGTAAGAAAGGCAGGATGCTGGGTAGGTTCTCTGGTAGTGGCACAAGAGCATGAGATCTTACCTGTTTCTTTCTACTTTTAGTTTGTCCATTGAATCATCATGCAGCTGAGGGGAGTCCCTTTCTCCTCTTCACACCACTGGAATCTCTCCTTCCTTTGGCCATAAGGTTGAACACCTCAAAATCAAGCATTCTTTGTGAGCAGCCTGAGGAAATCAAGGCTCTTAGTGTCAGGGACAGATCCTGTGTGCAGAATGATTCTTAAATTTATCGTAGCTCTGGCTCACGTGACAGGTTAACTGTTACCAGGATGTATATGAATAATGTGATGATAGATAAACTCATTCTAGGAGCATTGTAGAGCTATCCCTAGGATGATCTGAGCACTGCTTGAAGGATGAGGCCCTGGAATCTGCACACTGTCCTCCCCATCCAAGTGATTCTTATGTGAATGTAACTATGAGAACTATCGCCTAAGGGATGGAAAGTTGGGGAAGTGGTCATGAGGTTTTGAATTGAGGGTATTCTATAAATTTAGTGACAAGGGTTGACTTGCAATTCTAGGTAGCAGTTATTTCATTTGAGAAGACAAAACTGGGTTGGGTGCCCCTTTTGTGCTCCCACAGACTATGTCCTTCTGGCATAACTCATCATACTGTGTCATAATTGATTGTTTTTGTACCTTCCCTTACAATCCAGAGGCTTATCAGTTGCAAGCAACAGGAATTGACTGGCTAATTAAAGTAGCAAATGTTTGTCTTGAAAGCATATCGAATAGCTCACAGAGTCACAGGCTGGACTGCAGAACTGAGATTCTGGGCTATACAGTCAATATTGCAGTTGTCAGTTACTGCTGCCACCACTGTTAAGCACCATTAGTATGTTCGTTCAGGTCCTTGGAGGAGAAGATGCCAATTGTTAGATATGCAAGGGATTTATTGGGGAAAATGCCTGTGAGAAAAAAATAGGGAGAGTGTGGGAAAAGGCTGGGAGAATTGTCAGATAACAGTGCCAATATGCTCTGTATGGATGAGAGAAGGAAAGAAGGTTGGGAAGGAATATTCTTAGACTGAAGTGTGGGGTTAATAACATTTGGCCAGACTGATGGGAAGTCCTTTTGCCAAAGTCACAAGTCACATAGTCCTGTGTGTCCCAGAAATGGACCTGACTTGGTATCTCTGCAGTGCTCAGTTGGCTGGGGACAGTGTGGCCTCAGAGTAAGGCAACAGATATTGAGATGAATTTAAAGAACAGTTGCTGGGGAAAAGATCAATCACACTTCCTACAGTGGAAGAATCAAGAGGCATATTTTCATGGCTCCCCTCAGTCAAAGAGTGTTCACTTCTTTGGGTCACTGGTCCCCAATTCAAGGGACAGATCCTTGGATTTAGTGAGCATAAGTCACATGCCTATGCCGGGACTGTAAGCAGGACCCATTTCCCATCAAGAGTTCTATGATCATAACCCCAAATAAAGGGGTTCAGTTACAGGAAAGCAGTACCCCCCCAAAAAGGACAGAACTTGAGACAGAAATCTCTGTCTTCCCCATTGCTATTATAAATATTTACATGCTTATTGACAGAATTGAATGAATATGACCAACTGGTATGCAGATGATCTTAAACATACAGATAAATACAATCAGTTTAGCCATCAGGAAGATGCAAATAAAAAACCACTAGGTTGGCTATAATAAAAAATGATAATAAGTGTGGTTGAAGATGTGGGAAAACATACACTGCTGATAGAAATATAAAATGGTATAGCCACATCGGAAATATCTGGCAGTCCCTCAAAACTTTACATGTAGTTACCATATGATCCTGCATTTTGCTTGTAGTTATATATCCAAATTAACTGAAAACAAGTGTACGTAAAAACTTGAACATGAATATCCCTAGCCGCATTATTTATAATATCCCCAAAATGAAAGAAACACCCTATGATGATTAACTTTATTTATCAACTTGGCTAGGGTATGGTACCCAGTTGTTGGGTCAAACACCAGTCTAGGTGTATTACAAAGGTATCTTTTACATGTAATTAATATTTCAATCAGTAGAGATCAGTAAAACAGATGATTACTCTTCATAATGTGAGCCTCATCCAATCAGATGAAAGTGTTAGGAGCAAAAGTCCTCAAGAAGGACTTTTACCTCCAGACTAACATCAGAAAGTCTACCTCAGTTTCCAGTCTTTGCACTCAAGACTGCTACATCAACTGTCTTGAATTTGCAGCCTGCTTCCTTACTCTGTAAACCTGCCCCCATAGTTGTGTGAGCCCATTTTCTAAATTCCTCCTCCATCCATCCCTTCCTCCCTTCCTTCTTCTCCTTCTGTTTCTCTGGAGAATCCTAAGCAAACCCTTATGTCCATTAATTGTTTAATAGGTAAACAAAATGTTGTATATCTATACGGTGCATACAATGGAATATTATTACCCACAAAGAGAAATAAAATATTGATATATGCTACAACATAGATGAATCTTGACATTAACTGAAAGAAGCCAGACACAAAAAGCTGTGTATTGTATGATTCCATTTATATGAAATGACCAGAATAGACACATCGATGGAAGTGGAAAGCAGAATAGTGGTTGATTAGGGTTGAGGGAATGGGTATTGGGAGTGAGTGCTTAATGAGTATGGGGTTTATTTTTGGGGTGATGAAAATGTTCTGGAACTAGGTAGTGGTAAAAGCTCTACAACTTTGTTCCAAAACCACTTAATTGTACACTTTAAATGGGTGAATTGTATTGCATGTGAATTACATCTCAATATAGCCATTCATTAAAAAAATAAAGTCCATTTCATCTCTGTCTTCACCAGGCAATGTAAATAGAGCTTGCCAACTGCCTGGCTATACCCATAAATCCCAATTCCCATGCTGTATTTTGTGATAACACTTCTTTCCTAACAAGACCAATTAAGATGATAATTTTTAACCATATGTTTAAAGAAAAATGCTAGGGGTGAGGGCTGCCGGGAAGTTACTTGTGTCTCAACTGCAGGTCTGGATCCCACATATGAATGATTCTGATGAGGGAGTAGTCAGAACAGGGCAAGCAAAAGTCTTTGTTCTCAGAGCACTTACAGCAAAAAGAGAAGGCCTAGAGGATTCATGACCGATTTTGCATCAGTTTTATTTTTTTTAATGATTCTAACCGCCCAAACTGCACGTTCTTCCATCCTAGGCGCGGACTTATCACCTCCCGCCAACTGATGTTCTGTGACTGGACATCAGCCACTGGCTGCACATCTCTCTTTCCTCTCTCGTTCCCTCTGGATGCCAGCTACCTCTTATGAGTCAGCTTCTGGCAGGCCTGCAAGCAGTCTTATGCAGGCTGCAGTGGCTTTGAAATCTCTAAACCTGCTTACATGGTTTAGAGGGGTTCTGAATGCTGCCAGTGTTGCCAAGTACACTTGAGCTTTTAGACGCATTCTCTGTTCCTGCTGATTTGGGGGTTAGACGAGGGGTGTTGAGCGGTCCAATATTGGGTCTCCCTTTTCTTGCAGAACTGAAAGAAGAGAAAATTGACCACTGAACACTCGCATTCAGGGGGCAGCCTTGGGGAATCTCAGATGACCAGCGCTTGGGAGAGCAATGCTCTTACTGGGGAAGGGGTTCCCTAGGGCCTCAGCACACTCAGGACTGTCAACAGTTCCAGTGTTTTTAGGATTAAGAAGAGTAAAGGCAGAGCATCTAGAGATTGTCTGAAAGAGGAAAGACAGTTAGCCAGAAACAGGGCAAATTCTCAGTTTCTCCCAGCAAGGCCAAAGGAACAGGAAATAAGAGACCAGAGGATTTGATGACCTAAAGCGCCAGAGAGTCCTAAGGCTGAAAATAGAGAAGCTGGTGGGTGAGGGGGATCAGATGGCAGGAAATGTACAGGTCTAGATTCCTGTAGGGGAAATTTTTAAAAAGTATAACATAGGGACTGTGTCTTCCAGGAGCTTATGGTAATTTTGTTGTGAAATAAAATTTAATATACTTGAAATAATTTGTAATTTTGGTGCTAAACTCTTTATTGACACCCCCTCAAAAAAAATGCTGTAGGAAGTGTGAGAAGGGAAAGATCATGTGAGCTGAATGGCTGACTGAGGCAGTGGGAATTCCAAGTAACTATGCCACAGCTACAGTGGCAAAAGCTTTTAGAGATGAGTGTGTCTGAGTCTTGCATGGTTTTCTGGAGGAAGTGTGGGGGAGGAAGCATCATCATCTTGTGTCAAGCACTGTTGTCATTAAGAAGAACCACAATAAACGTTTGATAACGAACTTTAATCAACAGTAATAAAAATAAACATTAATCTCTCCTGAAGTTTACACTTCTGTTGAGGAGACAGGGCAAATACAGAAGCTGAAGGAACAGCGCTAGAGAGCACGGAGACACAGAGAAAAGTGAGGGTTGGGGAGGAGGTGGTACTTGAACTGCCCCTTGCAGGAAGGTTAGGGTTTGGACTAATGGAGAAAAGAGTCGAGGGGGCTGTACAGGGCCTCAGCCAAGCACAAAGGTGGGAGTGAGCAAAGCAGATTAACTGGAGCAGAGTGTGTGTGGTGGGGTCACATGGGCCATGAGGCTGGAGAGGGAATCTGGTGGTGATTATAATGATCCTTGAATGGGAGATCGAAGGAATTTTAGAATAAAGTAAGAAGGCACTGTAGATTTGTGTATGGGGAAGGGATGTGGGCACTGAGGGATGAAAAACTGAGAGGAAAACATTGTGATTTCAGATCTTCCCTAGCTTCAGTCTCTCATTTTAGGGGGACCAGCTAATTGTGATATGGGGATAATATATGTAAAATGTAAAAGCTTAGGGAGCTGATGATTAATTATAGAAATATTGTTGGCAACCAAAACCTTCTGTTTACCAGCCCCCTCCTTTGTAGCTGATGTAAAATCTCTAATCTTTGTGCAAGAACAGACAGAAACAATGAAACTGTGGTGCTAGGAGAATGTGAAAGAAATTGAGAAATGGTAAATAAGATTGTGCTGATGTGCTGTCAAGATAAAAATTCACTTGTAGTTATCACCTGGAAGGAAATCAGACCTCAAGAAGCAGAAAACAAGGTGATGCTACCCCTATAAAAATAACTGACTCTCTTCCCTAAGGAGGGCTGCAGTCTTTCAGGCGTGAGCTGCTGAGGCCTCCTTTGCCTGGCAAGGCAATACATTTCCTTTTCTTTAGCCAACCAAATTTTGTGGTCTCATTCCTGATTCGACACCCAGGTGCAGAGACTGTCCTTGGTAACAATTGCATCCCAGCAAACTAAGATGGGTTTGTCACCCTAGTTGAGATCCACCTTGAGAACAGGTTCCTCAGGGACCCTCCAAGAATTCTGTGCTATTATTGGAGAAGCTAGTGCCAGTTGGAAAGGTCCTATGGATCACTATTACATGTGAATACTCTTAAATAGTGTTCACCTCACTTGTGAAAACAGAAAGGAGGATCAGCCTACGAACCCAGCTGCTAGCACAGGTGCAGATCAAGATGGGGTGTTTGCTTCAAAGGCAACAATATTTAGAAGTTGATCTGTCCCTGAATTAGCCCTGGTAAAAGGAGGTGGCACTTGCAGAAACCTTTAAAAAGAAAAACCATAACCACAAGAGTAGGTCTTTCTCCAGGACATCATTTTGATCGCTGCTATTTGGCCACTGTTGACAATGATTCTTTTTACTGACTTCCTCCAGCAAAAGGAGGTTAGCACAGGCTCTGTTACATTTATATTATTACCAGGAGGCAGATGTTTTCTCTTTTTCTCTGGGCTTTAGAATTATGCAAATGAAGGCATGAAAACAAAAGCTCAGTGTGGTGGGGGAGGATTGCTTTTAAGAATACTGGCAATTTTCGGAGCTCTTTAAGATGTCCCTCTCAGTTTTTACTAACAGCTCTCTTGGCTCCTTGCCAGTCTATTTACAATTTGGCATTTCTTCAGAACCTTCCAGCCAAAGAACTGAAAGTTCATTCTAAAGTTTCTATCCCGACCTCATTTTGCAAGTGGAGAAATCAAGGCATATAATGTGAGCTTTCGGTGTCTGTGGGATGACCTTGAGTCCAGATGCCTTCCCCACCTCCCGCCTTTTGTCTTCCCACTGCTGCATAGGAGCTAGCCTAGAAAGGAAACTTTATGACCCAGTGGCTCCCAGGTCCTTCCCCGCTACCAGGCCTGATATTATCTGGAGGGCAATAGGACCTAGAGAGGTTCAACTGGCAGGCCCAGGGAGACACACCTGCCTACCGCGTGGGTTGAGCTAGTGAGTGAGTGAGCCAGTTAGGGAGGGCTGAGTGGATGTGGGTGCTTACTCTTGGAGAAGAGAGGACAGCTGTGGCTCCCTCCCGGGTTCCGAGGTCGTGGTGAGGAGTGCTTCTGAAGACTGGCCCAAGCTCCTTTTTGTCACGCCTCTCCACAAGGAGCATCCTCCAGTAGTGGGCCCTGGAACCCTCAGGCCAGTTTTGTTTGGCCCCAGCTGTCTTTTTCATTTCGCCCACCCACGCCATCCTGGTGACTTACTTCTCCAAACCTGCGGCTTCGCACAGCTGGAACTGTGTCCGGCTGGACTCCTTCAGCGGAGGGCGCCCAAGCGTTTGCGACATCTACCTGGCCGGGTTGGCGCCCCGCACGTCGTGTCTGTCTCTTGAAAAGTTCCTCCTTGGACAAGAAACCCCTCCAGCTTTTTTTTTTTTTTTTTTTTTTTTTTTGATCCTGTTTAGTGCGCGCGCGCGGTCTGGGTGCTTTTCTCCCGGGGACTGCGCTCCTGGACCCCGCAGGGGCTTTGCTCCTGCCCCTGGCCCAGCTGCCTTGGGGGCGGAGCTTGGGAAATCCGAGGAGCTACCCAAAGAACCCTGGACTCCGCTGGGCTCCTGACAGCACGCCAGCGATCCGGAAGCAAGCAAGCAAATAGCTACAGCCTAGCAGCAGTTGAGTGACTTGACAGTGACCTGAATTCCCGAAGGGGCGCCCACGCTACACTCCTGCTTCTACCCTGGCTCAGTTCTCTGATTGGAAAGGGAATACTGGCCCGGACTCCACGCCAGGCGCTGCTGAGTGTCCCAGGCGCTGCTGAGTGTTGGTGCCACGACAGAGTGGCTACCCCGCTGTCTAGGGGCTGCGGACCCAGACGCCGCCAGCGAAACAGCTGTTTCCATGAGTCTTCACGCTCTTGGAATTAGACTCCAGACAGGGCGCTAGGATGCTTCTGCCGTGTTCGACTTTCACAGCACTTATGTTGATGATTGGAATCCTAGGCCAATCGAGAGTCAAGTTCAAAGTGGTATTACTGGGCTCTCCATCCTAGACATCAACAAATTTGAATTGAAGCTAAAAGCGAGGGGTCGTCTGCTCTAACAAGTAGATCTCCGTTCTGAAATTGGACTTGTCGGCTCTCTCACCAACACTTGGACTGCAGTGACTACCGGGTTTGTGTGTGTGTGTGTGTGTGTGTGTGTGTGTGTGTGTGTGTGTGGTGTGTAGGGGGGAGTTTCTGAAGACCACACCACAACACTCAGAACCTTGACAATGGACCAAGTTTATGAAATACCCGAAGAACCGAGCGTCGATCCGATTTCATCTCTGGAAGAAGATGTCATCCGTGGGGCCAACCCCCGATTTACCTTTCCATTTGGCATCCTCTTCTCCACCTTTTTGTACTGTGGGGAGGCTGCATCTGCCTTGTACATGGTTAGAATCTATCGAAAGAATAGTGAAACCTACTGGATGACATATACTTTTTCGTTCTTTATGTTTTCATCCATTATGGTCCAGTTGACCCTCATTTTTGTCCACAGAGATCTGGCAAAAGACAAGCCACTGTCATTGTTTATGCATCTAATCCTCTTAGGACCTGTTATCAGGTGAGCAGCTTTTTACTCTCTTCCTTCCCCCTACTCCCACCCTCAATTTATGCAGAGAAAGATGAAGCTAATTTTTACAAGACCAACGATCTGCCTCTAATTTAATTGATTCTCCTATTCTCTCCCACTTTTGGCTTCCCTGTCTACCATCTAAAAATATTTTCTGAAATCTTAAAAATGCCACCATGATGTACATGTGGCCTGTGCCTGTGTTCCTAAGCTATGTATGTTTCCATTAATAAGACTTCATTAGGCAGTGTTTTCTATGTGGAGTTGGGTTGTGAAATTTGGTATGGTTCCAACTGACATAGCCACCCTGGGAACACCAGCTATAACTTCAGAGTGACTTATTTTGACTCTGCCTTTCACACCCTCTATAAATTAGATGAAAGTTTCTTTCCCCCTCCATCCCATCATTCAGTTTCTTTACCCGTAGTTGCTTGGGTTGGTGCTGCAGCCATTTAAATTTTTCCAAAGTTACTCGAAATCTGGAAAATATTTTAAGCCATCTGTGGTTATCTGGTACCCCCAAACCATTGTAAGTCATTTTCCGCTGTCAATTCATCAGTCTCCTGTTACTTTGTAACTTTCTTCAATAATGGTTAGAAAGGGGCACAAGGAAGATAGTCCATCTCTCCATTTGGATGCTGTAGCACAAGTAATAGTTTCAAGTCTTTCTATTCAGATTGCCTTGAAGGGACAAGAATGTGCCTTACCCTAGGGAGACAGGCATCTGTGTCAGCCATCTCATCTGAATGCTGTGGGTTTTTCAAGATAGGGAGACATTGCAAAACTTAGGAGGTCAGGAGGAAGAAGTAGACCAAATTTGTTTTGATTACAGGAGAGGCAGAAACCTGCATTCAACTGAGGAATATGGGTCAGAGTGCTGATGTTGTAATTGCAATGGGAAGATATTTCATCCATAGAACACAATCTGAAACTGATAAAGGATGGAACTATCCCCTGAATATTTTTGTTGTAACTACCCGGTTAAACGGAGGAACTGATTAGGCTCCATCGGAGAAAATATGAGATGTTTTCTCCTGAATTCTGGAGACTTGGAATCTAGTCCTACTGCTGTCATTGCCTGGTTGTGTGACTTAGTTGAAAATCTCTGAATATGACCTGGGCATCAGTTCCTTCATTTGTAAAATGATGGGTTGAGATAGATCATAGGTCCCAATTCAAATACCTACCTTAGAGGCCTGGCAGGTATCCTAAAGGAGATGCAGGTCAAGTATGAGAAAAAACAGTAGCTTCATGTGTGATGATAAATGAAAATGAAGTCTCAATATTAGAGAAATGATGGTGAGTAGCGAGCACAGTGTAATCTAGAGTTGTGCGTGAACTGCCCAAAAGAGGCAGCTGCTCTACAGTTTGAGCCCCTTGTTTACCTGTTGGAATCCAGAACAAGTCTTGCCAGATCACCCAGCTTTTCGGGAGATGCTCCCAAGACAGAATTTTATATGAAATACCATGATTTAAAATGTTGGTAACTAAATAAATAAAAACGCAGTATGATCTAAGCTACATCTGTTGATGACATATGGCTCAGCTGACCTCTATGCAACCTATGGACTAGGCATTCTAAAAAGGTCCTTCCAGTCCTCAATCTTTGAAGTTGAGTATCTTGAACTTGGAACCAAGAAATATAGAGATGTCACTGGAGGAGCAAGGAAACTATTCTGTAGTAGCTTTTCAAATGCAATATATCGAGCACTCTCAAGTTGCAAATTTTAGGAAACACTGCCCAAATCTCCATTTTTGACTTTGTATGCTTTGTGACCTGCATGTCATCTTTGATTTGGACCCTCCATAAGGAGTGTTGAATACTATGTTTCATTTTTGTCACTTAGGCTACCCTGGAAATGATGAAAGATAGTTCTTATTCTCAGCTAACCTCACGGTAGGGGAAAAATTAAAAACTCCGATTATATCCTTGATATTCTTACTTTGAGATGAGTTAGTTTTGAGGTAGGTAGGATCTTGATTAGTGCTAGTAGTAGATACATGAAGGTGTTTGGAGGGCCTGGTTCTCTTATATAAAAGGCAAATATACTTCTAGAAATGAAAATGTACTCTAACTTACTGATGCTTATGAGGAAGGCCAACACCCTTACTCAACCCAGTAAATAGCCTTAAGAATGGAAGCATAAAGAGAATGCTTCATGCCTCTGCCTTCCCCGGTATTTTATTCTGCAATAACATTGGTGAACTTGGGTTAAAATAAAAAATCTTTCTTTGAAAATGCACTGACACATTTCCCTGAATAGGAAAAGACTCATTTTTTATTCTCTGTTCTCTCCTTTCATCTTTCTCTCTCACACATGTGCCAGTCTCAGAGGCAGCCTGTGGAGAATGTCAGTAAGCACATGTTCCTAACCTCCCAGTTGGAAGTTAAGGCTTAGAGAGCATAGGCATATCTGAGCTTGTCCATGGCCTATTTTTCTGTTAAATTACATTGCCCTTGTTGTTATCCTCTCCTCTCATTTCTCTCACCCTGTG
The DNA here is from genome assembly GCA_004363575.1 of Solenodon paradoxus. Taxonomy (NCBI): domain Eukaryota; kingdom Metazoa; phylum Chordata; class Mammalia; order Eulipotyphla; family Solenodontidae; genus Solenodon; species Solenodon paradoxus. The sequence goes on along the minus strand of RJWH01005796.1, from coordinate 44,307 downwards.
TTTTTTGCTTCCTACTCACCGTTTCATTTACTGAGCCAATATTTTATCAAATACCCACTATGTGGTAAGGGCTATGGGCAAGAAAAATCCAATCCTGCCCTCAGTCTGTCAGAGAAGATGTCTTAATTTTCATCACAAATGTTCTTACTTATAATAAAAACATAGTCAACATTTTCCATTTATCTCAGGATGTGTGGGGGAAGTGGTAACTTAGGTGTTCCAAAACAAGATGTTCTCTTGTTGCTTCTCTTCTATTGACTATAGCAGAACAGCTAAAGACTTCTTATTTTTATGGGGGAGGTGGGAGGGATACAGCAGGAAATGTGGTCTTACCATTATTTCAAGGCTGGTAGACTCTCATAAGGATGTTTTTCCTTTATGTAAAGAATCAAATTTAAAAGGCTGTTATCCCCAAACCGGTCAAGACACCCCAAAAGCAACCTCTAGAGGGGTCTTTTGAGATTCCCTCGACAGATAGTTCATTCAGCTGTAAGTTGTCAAGTCTTTTGAGTACTGTTGTTGCTTAATGTCTTTCCTGTGCATATGAAGTCTTTTTCCCAGCTCCTCCAAGGTATTTTGGCTGAGGCAGTTATGGTTACGGGTTCTGTCTTGATGACGCAGACCTCAAAGCCCTTATTGTGGAGCTGAATTATTGGAATAAAGAATGCTTTACTTCAGGAGCTTGAGAGGTTATGAAAATTGGAACTCTTTAGAATCTTCTCTGTTTTCACTCAACACATTATTACTGACTATCTTTGTGCAAGATATTTTTCTATCATAGTCCTATTCTTAAGAAGACCAAGCAATTCCTTAAGTCCTCAAATACTTCTGAAATAGCATTCTCAGGTTAGTGAGTGACTGATGAAACCAAAAAGAATTTAGGCCCAAGTAATTTGTAGAAGGCACAACCCACTCTTTGACTCAGGAGAAATAAGTAGAACAGGACAGAAAGAATGGTAAAAAGTTGCATCAACTCCCTAAATTATTTTTCCCCCTTATTTCAACCTCCCTTCCTAAGACAGCTCTAGTTAAGCTCCCATGATGCTTTACTTCTGCAGATGTTTGGAGGCCATGATTAAGTACCTCACACTATGGAAGAAAGAGGGGCAAGAGGAGCCCTATGTCAGCCTCACCCGAAAGAAGATGCTAATAAATGGCGAGGAAGTGCTGATAGAATGGGAGGTGGGCCACTCCATCCGGACCCTGGCTATGCACCGCAATGCCTACAAACGTATGTCACAGATCCAAGCCTTCCTGGGCTCAGTGCCCCAGCTGACCTATCAGCTCTATGTGACCCTGATATCTGCAGAGGTACCCCTGGGTAGAGGTGAGTCGGGTCAGGCTGAGGGGAGGGCTCCATTTAAATCAAGGGTCTTAAAATCTAGACCAGTGCTGTCCAATACATTGGCTGCTATCCCCATGTGTCTATTTAAATTCGAATGAAATGAAATAAAAAATATATGCCCTTAGTCATACCAGCCACATTTCAAGTATTCAATAGCCACATAAGACTAGAGGTTACTGGATTGGACAGCACACATATTACAAAACATTTCTATCATCCCAGAAAGTTCTGTTGAACAGCACTGGGAGATACAGTCAAAGAACTCGGGGAACCAGACATCTCAGGTCCATGAGATTTCTTAAACTGGGGTAAGCAATTTAGACAAAAAGTTCCACAGATAAATCCTCTTGGGCCTCAGAAGATTAGCTAGCAATATCAGTAGTCAGTAGGACATTTCCCCTAGTCTAGAGTGCTTAAAATATATGAGGTAATTTTGATTCTGTTTTGGTGTGGTTTGGATTTAGTTTAAGGATAGCTATCTTAAGATATCCCCAAATGAGAGGCTCTCAAATATTACTGATCCTGAGAAAACATGTTTCCGGGTGAAAGCACCTTTTAAAAATGACATTCCCATCACAAATCTGAATCACTTTGAGTGTGGGACAGACCAGGAATCTGTATTTTCTGAAAGTACCTCAGTTTGTTTTGATCAGCCATGTGTGGGATCCAATGATTTAATCATTTCTCCCCACTGGAGACAGGAGAAAAAGAAGAAAAGTGGAATGACTAGTGATGTGGAAAGAATACTGATGAGAAGTCAGGCCTGGTCCTAGTTTTGACCTCTGTGATCTTTAGAGGAAGTTATCAAAGAGGTCACCATCTTAATTTCCTACTTGTAAATGAGGGTTCCTGAGATGCTTAAGACCTCTAGCAGAGGATGAAATGTGCATCTTTGTTTTCCAAGTTGAGATAAAGTAATGTTAATGAGTTTTAATAGCCTGAGCTTCATCTGCTTGGGCTGGAGCTGATATAAGTGGGTACAGCTTTGAACCACTTCCTTAGTAGATGCTGACCCTACCTCGCAAAGCCCCATGTCTCAAATATATGCAAGGAGGAATTTGCCCTCTTGTATCTTTTTTCTTCACTAAGAATTGTTTAGAAAGATTTCTTGGTCTAGAGGCTTTTCACATACTTAGAATTAACAGTAGTATGAGGAGAAAAATCTCTGGAAATGATGCTTTTCCTCTTGAGAATTAGATTCAGCAAATCTAATTAAAATATGTATACATTACAAAAGTAGTACATGTACAAACTGATTGGCTTGCAGTGATCATATATACCCAGAAAATTTCTAGAAATATGTGTAATAAATTATTTACTTCTGGGGAGTGGAAATGAGAAGCCATTTACTTTTTACTTTATACCCTGGCATGTGGTTTGAAATTTTTGCCATGATTATATATTACTATTTTGGATTCTTATTTTTAATATCAGATTTAATATCTTATTTTTAAGATCAGACATAGTTATGGTAAAGGCTCAAAACTCTATGAAATATATATGTATAGCCTCTATATAAATATATACATAATATATATATATATATATATAAAATAGACACTGTAATTTCACCCCTCAAAAGTCATCTCTTAATCATTCAGTATATAGTCTTCCAGACTTTTTATGATGTGAATGTGAACATAATTATATACAACATATACATATATATGCACATCTTTGCCAAAAAAGGACTGTATTAAACATTTTGTTCAGCAGCATGTCTTTTAAAAAAAAATCAGTGTATCTCTTTCAATGGTTTTATACACATATACATAAAATATATAGTGATAAATATGCATTATGTTTCCCTTATATGATTTGGACCCTTTCTTATTCCCTAATCTTCTGTTGGTAGGATTAAAATTTTTATGCAGTTAAAAAAAAGTATAGACTATGTTCCAGTGAACTTCTTTGTAAGTATTTGTGTCCTGGAATGAGACTTTGTGGGGTGAGTTCTTAGCAGCAGAATTGGTAGGTGAAAGGAGATGCATGTTTAGAATTTTATCAGTTCTGCTAAATAACACTCCCAAAAGGTTATGTGGATTTGTATTTCCTCCAAGAGTGTATGAATGTGCCTGTTTCTTCATTATCTTTTTTAATTTTTTAAATATTTTTTATTGAAGTGACACTACATTATAATAAATCATATTTTGCAGGTGAGCATCATTATAAATCAACATCTGTTTATACTAATTTGTTCACCAGTAAAAGTCCATTTCTGTCCTTCACCATATAATTGACCCCTTTTACCCAATTTGCTCAAACCCTTTTCCACTTCTCCTTGGTAACCACTAATTTGGTCTTGTAAACTAAAAGTTTATTTTGTTCTATTTAGTTTATTCATTTGTTTGGTTTATTTACATACTACATAAGAGTAAAATCACATGGCAGTTGTCTTTATGATTCTTCATATCTTAAAATATTTATGTAGTTATAACATAACTGATTTAATTTGCTTTATGAATGAAACAGCATCTTTTAATTTTTAATCCTTATGTTTAAATTTCATATTTATATATTCACTTTTTCTAGTGAGTTGCTGTTTTTTCTTATTTAGTTTGTGGGTGCTATTTACTTTTTCTGTCTTGTAAGCCTTTGCTGTGACATTATATATGTATACATTTGTATAACATTTTGTGTGTGTAAATACATAAATACACACAGATCTTTTAAACGTAAGAAAAAAAACCCACCACCATTCTTTGGACTCCCTTTACCCCTACTCCTCCCTACCCCCATGTCCCCTCTGATTGTCACAATTCTGTTGTCTAAGTTCACTGGTTTATTTTGATTTTGTTTTATCCTCTCATTTGTTTAGTTTCTTCATATTCTACATATAGGTGAAATCATCTGATGTTTTTCCTCTTCCTTCTGACTTATTTCACTTAGCATATTCCTTTCATACACATAGATTTTCAGTGTGTATATACATGTCATACATAAAATAGACACAACACACATATGTAACACTGTCATATATACAATCTATGTATATCTTCTGACATTCTGGAGTATTAAATTTTATGTATTCAAACAATTTACTGCTTTTCTTACAAAGTTCTTTCACAAGTCATACCTGATAGAGCAATTTAGCCTGATTTTCCAAACAGATGAATTATCACAAAGAATTTGTCAATTCTCTCGCCAAAAAACAAAGCAAAACAATAACAACCACCAGAGAGAAATCATTTCATCAATAATCTGATTGGGATCGCATTAAATTATTCAGGTTATTTTGGAGGGGATTTATATCTTTACAGGATCTACCAGTTTTATGTTAGGAGATAATATGTCTCTATTTGGTTAAATATTCTTAAACCACTCTATTGAGGCAGGATTGACAAGCAAAACCTGTACCTATTTAATGTATACTATTTGATGAGTTTGGAGAAACTTCATAGTTTTTTTTTTCCTTGAAACATTACCACTAAAGTAATTTTTTTGTCCCCCAGCCCCCTCCCAGGCTTTACATGGTCTGCACCTTAGCTTCCCTAGCTGCCTGAGCTACAAGGGTGCACCTCATTAAATATTTCTAATATATTTCAGTAAAGTATAGCTTTCTTGCTATATAGGTCTTGTACATTTTTGTTAGGCTTTTTCTAGGTTTCCTATCATTTTTTAAAATCTCCTAATTTCCTGTTGGGGGTAGCTCCTTAAGCAAAGTAAATGTACCTAGTAAACTTTTGGGAATAAGAAATGTGATGATGATGATTATAGCAGCTAGCAGGTAGCTTAGACATTTCTCTAAACCCTTTACATGTAATTATTTCATTTAATTTTCACAGCAACCACATGTAATCATTATTATCCCCATTTTTTTAAATGAAGAAACAGAGGCACTGAGGGGGTAGGCAAATTCCCCAAGGTTCCATTAGTAGTAGGTGGCAAAGATTGGATTGGAATCCAAGATGACTACATTTGGAGCCCATGTTTCTAAGTTTATCACTATACAAGGGATATAAGGGAAGCGTTCTTCAAGGCTTTATTTTTAATTCTTCACTGATTTCTCCTATTAAAAACTTTCTGATAATACTATCTCTTTCAAAGTTTCATAAACAACATTTTGATTTAGTTTTTCTCATTTTCACCCGTCCTTCTATCTTCTCCTCCCTCGCTTTTCTAACCCCTTTTTCTTGGAGGGTATATGAATCAGCATAATGAACACATTCACTAGCTGTATGTATCACTTATGGTGTGAATCTATTTGTAGGGAGACAGATGGAAGGTGTTTTTACATGTATTGGAAGCATCAGGTTTTATTCCTTTCATTATACTACTGTCATAAAAGAGTTCTAATTTAAGGGAAAACATGACCAACAATTGACTAGCTATATGCATATGCCCTGATGTTCTCCACTCACCAAGGACCATCAACAGTTGAGGATGGAACTGAGAGTGGTTTATAAAACTAAAAACATGTCAGATCATTATGTTGTACACCTCAAACTAATACAATGTTATGTATCACTATGTCTCCATCTGGAAAAAGTAATAAAGAAAAATACTGAGTAGCCACTAAGAGAGTCTCCCATTCCAGTCTTTAGATTCTAGAACTCTACCTAGAGTTGACAAAGATCTCAGAAACAAAACTGGGAGGTAAATTTGCTCCTTTGAGTTTGTTTCTTTGTTCTTTTTTGAGTTTCAATGGGGAATTTGTCACTTTTCTTATAGATTAAATTAACTTCTCCATGGCTCTAGTTCCCTTCTCCTTTGGATACGGGCCCCTTGGGCCTCCCACTTGCCTTGAGAGCACTAGATTTTTCTTAGTGATCAGTATCCTTTGATATAAAGGAAGAAAAGGAATGGGCCATGGTGTGATCTATGGGTGAGACTTAGTAGTATGGGTTAAGGAGCATCCTGGTCCTCAGAGCTCCTACTTTATTATAGTGGTATGGATGTCACAAGCTAAGAAATGAAATTTTAAATTTTTAGGCTCCCACTCTTCTGGGAGTTTAGGGATTCCTAAAGTATACCAAAGCATTAGGTTGATGAATTTACATTGTCGGATGATTAATAACAGCAATCCTAGAGTATCTCAGTGAATTGGGGAGATGAAGCACATAGATGTTCTGTGATTTTCGCAAGCTCCCACACAGCTGAACCAAGAATTTGTAATAGTAGGTATTTTATGCTGCCTCTATAACTCAGAATTCTTCATTAATTTCACAAACATTTAAGTACCTTACTATATTCCAGGCAGTGTTTTAAGCTCTGGGGATACAGCAACGAACAAGTTAGACATGTCTATTTGTCTTTAAATAGACAGACTTAAAGAACTGGTATTATCCTTATCACAAAATTAAATTTTGGTTTATTTCCATTTTCTTTCTGTACCTGCTTATTTTTCACATATCTGTGATTATATGTGAGTTTGCTCTTAACTTGGGCCCTCAAGTCTTTCTTGACCTTCTGTCCTCATGGCATTTCCAGGGCAAGTTTTGACACATTCAAGAAGCACACAAGCAAGACAAGTTTCTTGAAAAAGATATACATCAAAGGAACTTCTGTTACCAAAGGCATTCTCTAGAAAGACTGAGTTTGTTCAAATAGGGTTCCTTTTCCCTCCTTCAACATTTGCTCAGAAGCCTGCTTCATCAGATAGTTGCTGCCCTATCCCTTTATATGTACTCTTCTCAAGTTAGTGACCTCTCAGAGCTAGTTCTGAGACCTGTTATATTTTAAAAGTTCTTTTTGTATACTTACACAATTATTAAAGTATTACAGTGTGTGTTCATCATGGGACATTTAGAAAACAGAAATTTAAAACCAATATTTAAAGAACTGGTATAATCCCTATCACAAAGTTAAGTTTTGGTTTATTTTTTTCCATTTTCTTTCTGCATGTGCTATTTTTCACATATCTGTGAGTATATGTGAGTTTGCTCTTAACTGGGACCCTCTAGTCTCACTTGTAGTATCTGTGTGTACCTTGGGGTCAGAGTGTAAGCTCCACCACCAATAACGATGGATTACCTACTTTTTTCTTACAGCTGTGCTAATGGTCTTTTCCCTGATATCTGTCACCTATGGGGCTACCCTCTGCAATATGCTGGCTATCCAGATCAAGTATGATGAGTACAAGATCCGCCTTGGCCCGCTAGAAGTCCTCTGCATCACCATCTGGCGAACATTGGAGATCACTTCCCGCCTCATGATTTTGGTGCTCTTCTCAGCCACCTTGAAATTGAAGGCTGTGCCCTTCTTATTGCTCAACTTCCTGATCATCCTCTTTGAGCCTTGGGTTAGGTTCTGGAGGAGTGGTGCCCAGATGCCTAATAACATTGAGAAAAATTTCAGCCGTGTTGGCACCCTGGTGGTGCTCATTTCTGTTACTGTCCTCTATGCTGGCATCAACTTCTCTTGCTGGTCAGCCTTGCAGTTGAAGTTGGCAGACAGGGACCTTGTTGACAAAGGTCAGAACTGGGGACATATGGGTCTACACTATAGTGTGAGATTGGTTGAGAATGTGATCATGGTCTTGGTTTTTAAGTTCTTTGGAGTGAAAGTGTTACTGAATTACTGTCATTCCTTGATCGCCTTGCAGCTCATTATTGCCTATCTGATTTCCATTGGCTTCATGCTTCTTTTCTTTCAGTACTTGCATCCATTGCGCTCACTCTTCACCCACAATGTAGCGGACTACCTCTACTGTGTCTGTTGCCACCGGCATCCTCGGGGCAGGACTGAGAACTTGGAACCATCCTTTGACACTGAAGCAAGGCAAAGCATTGTCTGAGTCTGTATTCTGGGCATTTGGGGATGGGTTGGGAGTTGCCAAGAGCAACTGTGAAATTAAAGGAAAGAATGAAGCTCATAAGTGAAGACCTACCAGGGCATTTTCTAGAGTTTTCTGGCAAGCCTATCAGAAACAAGAACACTACTCAAATAGGTTTTTATTTCCTTAAAATTGACTGTGTTTGGACATCTGGATGCCACTATGTGCCTGGAAGGGTCATGGAATAAGATACCACTCACACTACTCCCACAAAGGTCAGTTATCTGGCTATCCTATGGGATAACTTATCTCCATTTACTTCAGACTCTTTGTGACCTTCTAGCTCTGCTTATTTGCTTGAGGCATTACTAAACTTTCTCAGGGCTGAATTGAAGGCTCAGAATCCCACCAGAATATATCCTTACTGATCAGAGAATATAACTGCTCACTAGCTATGGGTCCCCTCCAGGAAACAGTCTATGTGGGGTCCATAGCTGCAAGCATGAGTGTTTTTAAATTCCATTGAGAAACTATAGTTAAGAAGGAAATGACCTCTATTAAAACATCTCTCCAAATGAGTATGTGCTTCAATAGAATTTTATTAGTGATCATTCATCAATGGTCTTTCTTTTCAGCAACATAGGCACACTCTGAGGAGGGAGTGCAGAGTAGGATTCCTTCAGGGCGTAAGTCAGACAGATTTTTTTCTCAGGGACTTGTTTGGGCTTCCAGTTGGTCAACTGAAGTGGGCAAGTAAAATCTCTCACTTCATGCCTCATCAGCAGGGATTCTCTCCAACCCAGCTTTTCTGTGTTCTTGGTGTTTTGCTACTTGATGTGGACCTCAGAGAAGCTGAGCTGTAATTAAACATGGTTATAATGTGTGGAAAAATGAAGACTGCTTTGTGTCTGCTTCTGTTCTGAGTATTTTGTTGGTGTTTTTTTGTTTTGTTTTTTTTGTTTTTTAGGGGAGGGAGAAAGTAATAATAGCCGGGACCTCACCTTCATGTTGTTTGAGGTTATGCTGGTGGTGAAGGCAGTTGAAGGAAAGCAGATCACATTAAATCATCATCAATATTGATCTCTGCCCACAGGCTTTTATTTTTTTATAAGAAGCATATGTTTACCATCTCTTGTTCCTTCCCACACTTCCCATAGGTAAATGGAGTTCTCCCTTTTTTCATGTATCTCAATGTTTATACCTCATATCAGTTGAGTATTTTGATAGGAATGCCAACCAGATGCCTCTAAAGTAACCAAGGAATCAAGATTACTATGGCCACTACCTATTGGAACTGCATCTCAGCATTACTTGCATATCCCAGCATTTATCTGATACCTGGCCCTCATAGACCAGGAATGTGAAAACTCCTAGTAGCATGTAGCAATTGCGGCCACTACAATGCTACAAGGAACTGTAAACAATCAGACCTAAGGCTTCTCATCCCCATCCAGTTTTAATCTTGGGATGACACTAAGAATTTAGCTTTAACTATTTCCCTTCCTCTTGTTTCAGCATCAGCATTGGGTAGGAGGAGCTCCCTCCTTTAAATAGTACGTCTGTAAGCCAGAATTGTCCTATTTTCTGGTATGCCTAGTATGGTTTTCCCATCGTCAAGCACAGTTTGGGGCTAAAAGGATTGGATACTTAATTTGGGGGTGAGTGAAGTGATTTGCTTTGGAGCAATGGAGATCGTTTTTTCAACCCAACTCGTTCATTCCATCTTTCATGATGAAGAGACCTAGGTTGTTGTCATAAAAAGCTCTCATTGTTATTCTCTATATTATTCAAGGTGAATTTGGAAGAAATAATCCGTCAAGCCTTTAGAAGAACACACTGCTTCTTTGAAATTTAATGAAGAACTTCTTGCCAGTAGTTAACATGCTCTCATTAAGCTCAGGAGTAAAGTGGAACTATAATTTGATCCATTAAAACCATATGAATCAGCTACTTAAGGGGTGGGTGCTATGGGAACATAGAGAAAGATACACACTCTGAGTCAGGCAGGCCAATTAGAATCAAAGTAGTGATTCACAAGGCTAAAAAATATGCCTTAGTACTTATCGGGCCAGCCATATTTTCCCCATGTATCCACCCCAGTCTCAGTGACTTAATATCCTGGGAATGCAAGGGAGTTTAGGGCAGAGGGTGTGGAGTAGCTTTCAACCTGAAAAACCTGCTGCCCGTACCCAAAAGAAGACACTCTTGTTATGTCATGCAAATTAACCCTCATAACCTCCTATAAGTAGTGGCCTTTCTGTTCCACAGTAACATTCTAGATTATATATAGAAGAAGGAGTTGTAGAATATGAGGGTGGGGCAGGGGATGTGCCCCCTTCCATCATGAAAACTCTTCATTAATTGACAAGTCCCTTTTTACCTTCAAAACTCTTGAAACAATCCAAGGTACTTGGGTAGGGGCATGTCTTACTGAATGGGAGACAAGTAAAATGGGACCTGCAAGTAGATTTTAGAAAAGGAAGTTTCTAGCTAAACATTGGAAATTTAGTTGGCTAAGTATGGGCAAATCACCATGTTAAGGAAATGTATTAAAAAATTGGTAGTAGTTTAAAATATTTCCTTAATGTCCTTAAATAAGCTAGTTGTCTATTTCATTAGCTCCACAAATACTGTAAAGACTATGGGCTTTTACATTTTAAAGACTCTAGAATTATGAGGCACTGTTGAAGAATTAAACAATAGCTAATATCTGTGAGCATTTACTATATGCCTGGCATCATACTTTGTATGCATTATTTCAGTCAGTCCTCAAAACAACTCTTATGAGGTAGCTATTGTTATTCCCTGTTGTACAGATGAAGATTTTCAAATATAGAAAAATGACATAGTCTGCCCAAGGTCACAGATAATGTCAGAGCCGGGATTCAGGCTTCAGAACCTACACTTGTTTAAAAAGTATTTTTGAGGTTATTTTGATTTACAAAATAATATAAACCCATATGTGTAGATGCCCCATATATGCAGTTTCCCCATTCCTCAGAAATGTCAATATACCCTGCCTTCCACCAAATCAAGAGTTCTTCACCACTGTCCATTGTACCCCATCACTACTTGCCCCCATACCCTGCCCCACTCCCTACTGGTAACCTCAGTTCTATTGCCAATGTCCAGAGGTTGGTTTTTCATCTGTTCCTTTGCTTTGTCTCTTCACTTTCCACCTATGATGAGATCCCTTGGTATCTTTCTTTTTTTTTTTTTTGACTTATTCTACTTAGCATAATCCCCTCTACTTCCATCCATGTTGATTCAAATGATAGGATTTGAGAGTTTACACTCTTAATCGTGACACGGACCTCTAAGTTCTTGTGTAATTATTTTAGTATGCTAGTGATTTCAGTAATATTTGGGGGCAATGGCTTGGTTCACATCAAGCATTCTTTCTCACAAGCACTCCTATTTGGATATTACTCAATTTATTCTAGATAGAGAAGGGTCAAGTCCTAAAAAGCCTGAGATGAAAACCAACATGTACGTACTCGTATGTACTTGTAGGTTGGTACTGAGAGTATAGGAGGGTTAGAAAGTTGGGGCAGGGGATAGAAAAGAGGGTAGGGGGACCCATTTTTTTTCTAGTCTCAGGATTTTGTCCCCTATTTTTTCTTAAACACATACCTTCTAGACTCTGGCCATTGGAATAAAACTGGAGGGAGAAATTCCCACTCAATATTTATATGAATATTTCCCCTAGTAATAATTAATCAGAGCAGGACAGTGCTAAGAACCATTCTCTTAATGTCCTCCTGCTAGCACTGCTCTTGCTCCCACTAAAAGATGAACTCCTAGTTCTAGAGCAGGCCAGGGAATATGGACAGTGGAGAATCACACCAGCCGTCACAGTCCTAAATGCCTAGGTTAGCCCTCAGTGTTCTTTCAGTTAGCCCCCTCACACTTGCACCTCACAGGGTCATGGTCCTTCACATTATCAAATTGATTGCTACTTCCTGCGGTAAAGGTGAGGTGGGTGGATATAGGGTAAGTGTGTTTACCAGGACATTCCAGTTAAACCCAAGGGACTCGGTCTCTGAGAAGTAAGTCCTTTAGAACAAAAATTGTATAAGAAGCATTTTTAGTTTTAGTTTTATTTAGTTTTTCACATTGATTGCTCCCCCTGGACCTGGGAAGTGAACCCAGGTCCTTGGGAATATATGTGGACTACGCTCTTTCAGAGCTGGCTGACCTAACCATTAATCCACCAGGGTTCTCCTTTAGTACAAAATTTGTTGATTCTGGACCCTTGAAAATATTTACCCAGGACAGGGATTTTCACTCTCTGAACCTTTTATTATTGAACTTTATTATCTTCAAGGACAATACATGCCCATCATCATCTTATATCTCCATTTCCTCCTGGAGGACTGGCACCATTAATCATACACTTTTGACCTTAGAGCTTCTTGGATGCACAGTAAAAGTATGTTGTGAGCTTTGGCAGTGAGGCATATACCATGTGAAATGGAGAAGTAGCAAGACCAACCTGTGTGACTTATGAGAACTGTGTGAAAAGATCACATTTCCATGTATAGAAATAATAACTAACATCTGAATATCACTTTATACTATTCAAAGCATATTTTTACCTATTAGCTCTGTTATCTATGTACCATTGTTTGGACAAGCCCTGCGGGTTACACATTTGGATTTGCATTGTTCTAATCTTCATGAAACAATTATTAAACTATTTTGTGCCAGGAAAACCTATGTGGATATCTCAAAATGCTATATAAATGCTGAAAGACTCCAAAATGGATCCCAATTATCAAGCATAAGTGATCTTGAAGATACAAAGCAACTCTCATACTTTATTTGTATGAGAATAAAGTATTGGCACACAATTTTGGGAGGCAATTTGTCAGTCTTTGTGAAAATTAAATGGAAGTACTTTTTATCTCAGAATTTTAGCCTCTAGTAAACATAGCCACAATTGTATAAGCAGATATGTGCAGGAATGTTCATTGTACTGTTCTGGTGAAAAACTGGTTAACAACTTAAGTGTCATCTGTAGAGAAATTATTACATTATGACAGTTCCACAGTTGGAATGTGGTCCAGTCTTGAAGAATGAGATACATGTATGCTGCATATGCTAAGTGAAAAGATAGATGACAAGAGAAAGTTGAAGACCAAAATGACAGGATGAGGTTATGAGTAATTAGTAAAAATTTGGAAATGAGAGTGTGATAGGAGGAATAAATGCCCCCTCCAAGATCGGCATGTCCTAATCCTCAAACCTTGTGAATAGGTTAGGTTACATGGCTAGGGGAATTAAGAGGTGCCTTGAGGTTGCTGATTAGTTGTCCTTGAAATGAGATTACGCTAGATTATCTGGGTGTACTAAATGTAATCATCCTTGTAAGAGAAAGGTGATGTGAAGATGGAGGCAGAGGTATTTGAAGATGTTACTTGATTGGCTTTAAATATGGAAGAAGGGACCACAAACAAAGAAATGAAACTCTAGAATCTGTAAAAAGCAAGGAAATAGCGGGGAGTGTAGAGCCTCCAAAAGGAGCAGGGCTCTGCCAATACCTTGATTTCCACCCAATGAGACCGATTTTGTCGTCTGACCTCTAGAACTGTAATAAAATAAAACAAATGTGTCTGTTTTTTATGGTGCTTTATTTTAGCAGCACTAGCAAACTCAAAGAGGAAAAAGATGATCATCTGATGCTTAAATTCATGTTAGGGGCATTTTCTAACAGACAGATCTGAGGGTCATCTGACTCTCAAGGTCTAGAGAACTTAACACAATTGACTAGGACCCAGTCATTTTAGATTCTACCAGAATAATAAAATACAGTGATACTATTTTATGTCCATCTAAAGAAGACACAATGATTTGGGTTCTTATTGACCTGTAAGACATTGATCAACTGTGATTCTAACTTAATAATACTATTTTAGCATTTCTTTGCTTTTTACTGACTATATAAAAAACAAGTTCTCATATCCTCTTTTGAGTTAATTTTGTCATCCTGCTGGTTTCCTTTTTCATGTGTTAAAATTAAATTTTTGACACATGCTGACTTTCTGTTTGTATGAAACTTTTAAAAACATTTTGAGAATCAGTTTAACAATGATCCCATTTTTGTGAAAACAAAACAAATAATGTGGAGGGAGCTATAATGTTGCAGGATATTTGTAATAAAACATTACTTTTAAAAGTAAATTTATGTGAAGGATGATTCATACACACTATCTATCCTCAATAAGTTTAAGATCTGATTGAAGAGAGACATGTGCTGCACACAATTAACTAGAAATATAAAACATTATGATACAAGTGTTGAAGGAAGGGAGTTATGTACTGGGTGCTTATTAGACATCAAATCCATATTGACTTATTTGTATAATTCCATTTCATCATGGCAGTGATCTTCTGAGATAGATGCTATTTATCTTGACTTTTTACATGAAATAACTGAAGCTGAGAATGACTTTTAGGGTCACACGATTACTAAGGGAAAGAGCCAGAATTTGAATTCTGGTCTTTCTGATTCCGGAGCTCATATACTTTCCATTCTACCACATTACCTCCCATAAATGTTGGGTTCCATAGTCTGTACTGGATAGCACTGCAGTCAGTAGATATTTTAGACTTATCTTGGCAAGTCCATAGAAAGGGATAGTGACAAGAGGCCCCTGTCTTGAATATTTACCCAAACTAACCTGCTAGTATGTAGAGAGACAGTCCCTTACCCTCCATAAGCTCATACTCTTGACTTTGGGTTCCAAGTCCCTTCTTACTTTGTCTCATTTAGTTCTACTTCTCTGGCTTAGCTGCCTCACTTAACTCCTCAGTTTGCTCTTCCCCATTGAATTGGCTCACTTGCAATGAGACATTCTCCTCCCACAAGTCTCAGCTTCAGCTATCCTCACCTGCTAGGCAAGCTCCTTTCTCTTCCACTCAGGGGAGTGGATCAAACAGGCATATGCAGGTCAGAAAACTAGAATTCCCCTAGGAGTGACATGGAAAGAATTATGTGCTCAGGGGCCAAGCCAGGAATTCAGCACCAGAGAAGAAAAGCAGGAACTTACTTAACTGAGAATGAAGTTGGAACTGGGCTTTAAAGCACAGGCAGGTAAATAAGCCAGCGAATGGAAACTACAGGTGTGACATGGCCTAGAAATCAGTGAGGGTGTTGGGTACTGAGGAGGGAATAGAAGAAATGCAAATGATTGGCACTAAGTGAATACTTTCAAGTGAGGTTTTGGTTTTATTGTCTAATCATTGGAGACTGCTTCTGCTTGGACTTTCCCTGTAATACCTGACAGACTCAGGCAATGAGAGATAAGCAATGTGCTGTGGAAGCACTGTGGAAAGAGACTACGGTCTGACTATATAGTTCTGACTGAGGAGCTGAGGGGAGGTCTACAGAGAACATGAGATTTGAACTAAGCCTTGAAGGGTAAGTCGGGTTGCCTGCGGTGGTGCGTGGGAATGCATATTAACAGGAGGGACTTTGCTAGAAAGACACAGAGGCACCAAGGTCTGTGACATTTAGGTTCACCAAACAGCAGTAGTTACAGTGTGACTGGAATATAGTAGAGGCTCAGTAACGGATGAGATTAGAAGGGTAGACTGGGAGGTGGGGGCTCATGGAGGACCTTCCATGGATTGGTTAAGAATCCTGAATTTTTGAGTCTGAGCAATAGGAAACCAGTGAAGACTTTAAAATTATCATAGAGAAAAATTGACATGACTGAAGTAACGGACAGTTCTATGAATTTTAGCACATGTATAAACTTGGGTAACCACCATGATAATCAGAACACAGTTCCAATACCCCCAGAGAATTCCCTCACAATACCCCTTCATACTCACACCCTCCCCATGCCCTTTCCCTGTCCCTATAGTTTCCTTTTTGAGAATGTCATCTAAATGGAATCACACAGTACATAACCTCTTGCACTGAAGATTTTCAAGTAGAGGAGTGACACAGGGCTCTTTCAAGAAGATCCTTTGATGTTTGTGTAAAGCATGGATTAAATGAGGCTTAAACTAGAAGCCAGGAGACCAGCTGCAAGAGTTCAAATCAGGGATGACCATTTGTTTGGCACTTGTGTCACATATTCATTAAAAGGCTGATTGTAGTTTAATGAAAGAGCTGTGGGAAGAAACTGGGTCAAGTTTATATATGTATAATGTTTTGACATCCTTCAGTATGATTACCCAAATGATATAATAGTGTACATAAAGATGAAAAAAATATCAGGCTACAAAAGAAAATGTACAATATAGTACAAACTTTTTTTAAGTTTACACACACGTATATACATATACATATACACATATAAGAAAATGGAAGGTGTGTAAATATAAGCTAAGATACTGATTTTTGTTTATTGCTCTGTGGTGGATCAGAGGTGGTCATTTTCTTCTTCATAATATTCCATATTTCCAGAAGCCCTGTTTTCTCAATTCCTGCTCCCTTCCCCCACACTGAGGCCTAGAGAAAACATAGGACATGTACAGCTTTTGTTCTTTTGTATTACTTGCTATAATGGACATAATACAGACACAATACATTTTTATTTTTAAAGGAAAGGTACTGGCAGGAATGAAGGTGAGTAGGCAGGCAGGGAAGAAGAGAGAAGGGAAAACAAATTTATTTATGTTCATCTTATTTGTTTACCCAGACCCCGGGTCTTGAACCATCATGAACTGGGGACCTTGGGATGTATGTGAATCCTGCACAGTGAACTAAACTGCTAGGTCATCAGGGAGTGCTGATACAATAAATTTTAACCAGTTATTATTTCTGTGTTATTGAGAAGAGAGTTGAGGTACTATAATGAAGTGACTTGGCCAGGATCACACAGCTAATTAAGGGCAAATCATCATGGAATCCAGGGCTCATACCCCCAGACCAGACGTCTTTAAAAGTTATTTTTATTGTAAAAATGTTCAAACATATATAAGTGAATAATATGATATACTCCCATGTACCATTACCAGCTTCAACAATTAACATTTAGTCATTCTTATTTCATCTATTCGCCAATATTTTTTTTCTTTTCATCTGGTTGGAAGGTTTTAATGAAAATTTCATAGTAATTAGTTTGGTACACAATTTGTAACTGATAAGAACACTAAGAAATACACATCACCACTATATTATCATTACATTCAATAAAATTAATAAGTCCTTAATTCTCAGTCTGTATCCAAATGTTCGTATTTGTTTTCAAGATGATTTGTTCTAATTAGGATCCAAACATGGTCCACCCGTTGTATTTGATTAATAGTGCTCTCAAGTCTTTCTTATAATAATCCATCCTTCCTTTCTTATGTCATTGATTTGTTGAAGAAACTGCCATTGTTTTCTTTAGACTGCCCTGCACTTGAATTTGGCCAATTTCTTTCTCATGATATTGTTTAACTTGCTCCTCTGTTTCTGCATTTCTTATGAACCGCTAGTTAAATCTAGGGGTTTGATTTAGATGTAGTGTCAATTTTTGTAGACAAGCATACCTGATAGATGGTGTCATGTACTTCTTACTGCATCATGTTATGAGGTACATTATTTCTGCCTATCTCATTTGACTGATGCTAAGCTTGATTAGTGGGTTCAGTTGATGCCAGCTTATCCCCCACGACAAAGATTCCATCAACTTTTGACCTAATAATCATTTCCTAGATCCATTATTTCATTATGGGATTGAAAACTGGTGATTTTTTTCTAATGCTAACATGTCTTCATCTTTTATTAGCTGGAATTCTATAAATAAGAACTTTCCCTTATCAGCTATTTTCCTACACTGGGATAGAATTTATATAGGAAAGGCAGGATAAATGGTTCATTTTTGCTCTTTATCAGTTTTCTCAATAAATCGATGCCTTAGTAATCTCCAATGGTTATCAACAAAGATTTTTATTTTGTTTACAGCTCATTATGAATTCATATATTTGTTTGATGTGCTTCAATCCAATGAAGTCATTATTCTTTATTAAACAAATAATTTTTTTATTTTAGACATACAGAAAAATTGCAACAATAATATAGAATTGAGTTCTCATACACTCCTCACTCTGCATTCTCAGTTCTTAACATCTTACATTAACCTAGTATATTTGTTACTCAGAAATCAATATTGGTACATTGTTATTAACTAAATTCCATAGTATCTTCAGATTTCATGAGTTTTTCCCTAATGACCTTTTTCTGTCCCAGGATCCTATCCAGGCCACTTTATTACATTTAACTGTCATGTCTCCTTAGCCTTCTCTGGCCTGTGACACTTTCCCAGACTTTCCTTGTTTTTGATCATGTAGACAACTCTGAGAAGTACTTGTCAGGTCTTTTGTCGATTGTACCTCAACTGGAGTTTATATTATATTTTTATCATGATTAGATTGGAATTATGTGCTTTGGGAGGAAGACTGCAGAGATAAAGTGCTTTTTCTCATGACATGTCATGTTAAGGATACATGCTATCAACATGACTTACCATTAGTGACGTTACTCTTGATTACCTGGGTGAAGTAGTACTTGCCAATTTTCTCTTCTGTATAATACTACCCTCCCACACCATTCCACACTCTAGTCTTTGGAAGCAAATCATTAACTGTAGCCCATACTCAAGAAGTGAGGAGTTAAGTTCTACCTCTATGGGGAGACAGTATATACATAAATTATTTGAAATTTTTCTGTATTTGTCTATTCTCCCCCACTTATATGTTCAATTACTTATTTATATCAAGGATATTTGTTTTATAATTTGGGCTACATTGTAATATAATTGTATTTTATTTGTTCATTTATGTATGGTATCTTATTATAAACATGATTGCAGAAATCTGTTACCCCTCATCCTTTGCTGGAATGGGTGGGATGAGAGCACACATTTTCCTGTGCCGTTTGACTGGAATAGTTATTGCCTAAAAGTTTTCTGTCTTGCTATACTACCACTTTCCTAACCCATTAACTTAAGATAGCAGCTTTTAGGTGGAACCTTTTTTTTTTTTTTTTTTTTTTGTCTCTGCTCATTGACATTTCCAAGGTGCAGATTTTTTCAACTCCAAGTCTAGGATATGAGGCAAAAAGAGAATTCACCACCATGTCGTACCTTCGGTCCTGAGTTCTTTAGCCTGTCTGCCTTCTTATCTCTATTCTTTCAGAGGCTTCTTATGTTTATGTCCAGAGTTTTTAGTTGTACTTAATGAGAAGAAGAGTGAAAAGTACTTATACTTCATTTTCCCAGAAACAGAATTCTACCGTCTGACTTTTATGTATTTGCCTAATATTCTTTGATCTTGCTAAACTCAGTCATTAGTTTCTTGATTTTTTTTGTAGATTCTTTCAGGTTTTCTACATAATTTTTTTTCTTCCATTCCAATTAGTATGCTTTAAAATTATTTGAGTATTTCTATATTCTTATTCTTTAAATGCATATCACTACCAATTTATCCCCTTTTGTTTGTCCTTTTAACTTTGCTTATGATGCCGTCATAAGCCAAAATGTTGAATTTTAAAAATTAATAGACTATTTTAGAGCAGTTTTAGTTTCACAGAAGAATTGAACAGAAAGTAGAGTTCCCATATTCCTCATCCTCACACACACACACAAACGTCTTCCACTATCAGTCTCATATCAGAATAGATTTGTTACAATCTATGAACCTTCACTGACAACTACAGTTTCAATCATACATAAAAAATCTGCTTTTCAGCTCTAACTCCATCCTCCACCTTTATGTTGTTATTATCACAAATTATACTTCTATAATGTGTTTCTGTTAACATAGATTTGTATTTGTTGTTTTACATATTTGTATTTTTTCATCATATAGGAAAAAGAGGAAACACAAAACAAAAATATAGTAATGCTGTTTTTTTATTTACCTATGTAGTTACCTTTATTAATTTTCTTTGTTTAAGTTACTCTAGTGTTCATTCATTTTAACCTGAAGGATTCCTTTTTGCATTTCTTATAGGAAAGGTTTACTAGTTAACAGACTCCCTGAGATTTTATCTGAGAATTTCTTAATTTCTCACTTATTTTTGAAAAACAGCTTTGCAGAATATAGAATTGTTTGATAGTTTTTTTTTTCTTTTAGCATGCTCTTGTTTTTGATGAGAAGTTGACCATTAAGCTTATTGAGGGTCCTTTGTAAGCATTAATTTCCTGATTTTCTCTTTGTCTTTTGACATTTTGACTGCAATGTGTGTCAGTGTGACTCTGAGTTTTTTCTGCTTGGAGTTCATTGAACTTCTTGGATGTGAAGTTTCATGTCTTTCATCAATCTTGGGAAGTTTTATATCATTATTTTTTTCCATCTATATTCGTTTGATAGGGTTTCCATAATAAAATACAACAGACTAGATGTCTTAAACAATAGAAATTTATTTCTTCACTGCTCTGGAGGCTAGAAGTCCAAGATCAAGGGACTGGTAGTGTTAATTTTTCCTGAGGTCTCCTCTTGGCTTTCAGATGGCCACCATTTTGCTATGTCCTCACATGAACTTTTCTCTTTGTGTGCATATCTCTGGTATAGCTCCCTCTTATTAGGATACCAGTCCTATTGTATTTGGATGTCATCCTGCCTCATTTTAACTTAATCACCCTTTTGCCCTCTTTTTTAAAAAAGAGGAATGAAGGCAGATAGGCAAGTAGCAGGCAGGAAGGAAGAGAGAGGTGGAAGAAACATTTTTATTTATTTAAGTGTTCACTTTTAGTTGTTTCCCCCAGTTCTGGACCATGTCCCTGGTCCTTGGGCTATATGTGGACTATGCACCAGGAATAGGCTTAGTACCTGAACCACCAGGGCATGATTTAATTAACTCTTTAAAGAACCTATCTTCAATTCAGCCCATAAAACTGCCTCTTTTTTTCTTTCCTCTGCTTCCATGATTTTCATTATAAATTTTGTAGATATGCTTGATGGTGTCCCATAGGTCTCATCGATTCTATTCACATTTTCTCCATTATTTTTTCTTCCTCCTCCTCAGACTAGATAATTTCAATGTCCTATTTTCGAGTTGCTGATTCTTTCTTCTGTCTGCTTAGCCTTCTGTTAAAATACTCAGTGAATTTATTTCAGTTATTTTACTCTTCAGCTCTAGAATATCTATTCATTTCCTTTTCATTATTACTATATTTTTATTTTTATTTTATATGCCCTGTTTAGTGAGACATTTTCTGGCTTTCTTTAGTTTTTTGTCCATGATTTTCTTTAGCTCTCTGAATACATTTAAGTCTCTTGATTTAAGGTCTTTGTGTAGTAAATCCATTCCCTGGGTTTTGTCCATCCAGAGCAGTGCTTATTAATTCTTTTTCCGATATATGAACCACACCTGTTTCTTTGCATGCTTCATAATTTTTGTTAAAAAGATGACATTTTGAATACTATAAGTTGGAATTCTGGCATTTACATTCTTCCCTTTCCCCAGGGATTGCTGTTGCTGCTTGTGGATTATTATTGTTTGCTTGTTGTTGTGGATTGTTATTGTTTATTAGTTTAGTGACTTTACTAGACAATTTGTTTAAAGTCTACATTCTTTGTCATGTGTAGCTACTGATATCTGTTTTCCATTAGATTAGTAATCAGCTAGTATTTTAAGAGTTTTCCTTTTGACACTAAAGGAAGGAAAGAAAACAAAAACGACATCTTATCTTCATAGATTTGACTCTTTTTTTGTGGGGGGGTTAGTACTTCAATGATTAACTGGACTGTTTATACCTTTACTTCCTGCTCATGTGGAGTTTAAATAACAATCATTGGTGAAAACTTAGGGTCCTCTCAGACCTTTCCACGTGCCTTCCCTGGTCACACACATGGCTTTCTTCTTTTCTTGGTATACATGTGAACTTTTTTTTATTTCAAAAGATTGCATTGGTTGTTTTGAGGATCAGTACACAGACATTTCAATGTGTACAAAATTCTTAATATACATATCAAAAATCTAAAAATTCATGTAGTTGTGATTCTTTTTCATACAGTTATTCCAATGATTTTCCAGCTTAGACTTTAGAGGCAAACTTTTGGTAATTTGGTGATGGCAGGGTGTGTTATCATGTATCTGAGTAATGGGGAACCTGCACATATGGGTTTGTATTATTTTGTAAGACATCACTTCAATAAATACTAAATTAATTTATACAAAAAAGTTGGAGACAAATTTTCCTTCAGCTGTATCAATACCAGTGTCTTCAAATGTTGAGAAGATCATAAGTCTGTCTAATTCACAATTTGGTATCCACATACACTATGGACTCAAATTTTCTATCTTTCACAGCACATTAATAAAGTTATAAGGAAAACTGAACTACCAAGACCAGAGATGTTAGAGTGCATGAAGTTCTGACAGGGAGAGCCAAGATCAAGCAGTGGTTTTCTTTAGGGAACAATCCTACCAAAAAACCCACAGAAATAGATCTTTAAGTGTTCAAGACTTTTTAAATGTATGATCATGACTCTAAATTCAGTCATTTAGGATGCTTTGTATAACAAGATAGAAAAATTACCCCTGTTCCCTGCTGTATTATCTTTCCCAAAGTGTTTCTTCCCATGTTTTGGATACTCCTTGCCACAGGCTGCTATGACCAATACCTGTGTCTTGACATGCTTTCGGCAAACACAACCCAGTAAGCTGCCACAACCCTTGGAACATTTGAATTTGGGAAAACAAACAAACAAACTTTGAGACCTTCATTTAGGGAACCAATGGGTCAAAATCCACATTTACAATATTTAAAAATAAAAGTTATATTTTTTCCTCTGGCACAAGTTAACTGCACCAGGCATGTGGGCTGCTATCTTTATAGCTACTGCTAATTGAGTGAATGAGTGATGGCAAACAGTCGATTTAAAAGGCTTCTCTTACTTCAAAGCTTTCCCTAAGTTGGTATGTGTTTTTATTAGATTCTAGGGTTCCTAGAAAGTTGATTCTGACAGTTTGTCAGCTTATTGCTTTTGTGAAGGGACAGAGCCCTATAATTGAATACTCCACCATTTTCAGTAACCTCAGTTTTTAATTTTTTATAATGATGGCAATGCTACTTCTAAACTCTGACTATGCCTGAATTAAAACAAGATATCCATTCATTACATTTTAATGCACAAGTTGTCTTATCATTGGCCAGAGGAATCCCTTTCAAAATAACTCATTGTGCCTTTGACAGAATTCTGGTAATTTTTGTTCGCTCCCTTGCTTTATGCTACAAGGTATTTTAGGCTCATCATGTACATTTAGTAACCCAAATATAGACAACCATTTCTCCAAATGACTCTAGTTCCTTTCAGTGGGAATAGTATTTAAGAGTACTTGTAGCTGTTGAGTCATCATTACTTCTAGGCTTTTCAGTGGATAGAGCTAGGAAAAAGATTTTTAAAAATGAAAAAGTCACGATTTTGTAATGACATTTCCAATTCAAATGTAATAGTACAGGCGTTCTTCAATCAGTTTATTTATTTTGTAATTATATCTTTTTTTCTCTTACATCAACAATCTTGGTTTTTAACTACCTAAGCTCACACTTATTTACTTTATTCTAAATAAACCAATAATAATTTCAAGGATATCAATGCCAATATTACTATTAACAATAAGACTACTGAAAGCAGTTTAAAATTTCTTTGTGGTTTATTTTGTCCTTAGACCACATATCATGAGGGATGTATAGCCAGAGCACTGATTTTTAATTTAAATTTAATTTAATTTAATTTTACTTTTTAAGGAAAGGTGCAGACAGGAATGAAGGCAAGAAGGTGGGCAGAAAGAGAGGAAGAGATAGGAAGAAACATTTATTTTTTTTTATTTATTTATTCATATTGGTTGTTCGTCCCCCCCACCCCAACCCCACTGTCCCCCACCTCCCACCCACCTCACCCTAGCGCCTTTGATTATAGGGATGCATGTTAATTATTCCTAGCCACAGGTCAAGGATTTACCTGCCAAGCCAACAGGGTATGCCCAGAACACTGTCTTAAAGTCACTTGAAGTTATTCTCTTCTTTGATGATTATGCTGTCAACCTCATATACAGTGAGGTTCATTTGTTTGTTTGTTTTCAATTTTTAGGGCTAGTTTTTATTTTCTTTTTGATTTAATTTTATGCTAAATTATGCTTCCAAAGCCAAAATTACATAACAAAGTACATTCAAGGAAGTTTATTTTCCATCTTTAACACTGAACTCTGTTCCCTCTTTCCCCAATTAAAAAAAAGTTTGTCTCATACTTTTGATGTTCCTTGTTGAAAAATATAAGCAAATGTGTGTATTTGTATTTCTTCCCTTTCTGTACATAGAAGATGGCATACTATAAAACCTGTTTTCTACCTTGCTCTTTATCACTTAGTACAAACTGGAACTGGAAGCAATCTAAGTCAGTATAAGATAATATTCATCCTTTGTTATAACTGTGTATTATTCCATTACATGAATATATTAGGTTTCTTTTTGCTGTTACAAATAATGTCACAATGAATAACATTGGGCATATATAACATTTTGCATATTTTCCAGTATGTTTTTGGAATAGATTCCAGGAAGTAAGATTGTTTTATGCATGCATAGGTAATTTTACTAGTAGAGACAAATTACCTTCCATAGGGGCTATACCATCTTGCATTCCCACCAGCAATGTGTGAGAATTCAGGTCTCTGCATTTCTCCACAGAGCCAGTGAGAATCAAATTGGTATCTCTAGTCTTCATGACACAGTAGAGACTTATCCAGCTTCACCACTCATCCCACAGATACATACCAGAGCCTGCATCCTATTATCTTCCTTATTATATACTCTGTACTAAAAACAAATGAGTTGCCTAGTAGTCATGAGGAATGAGGTAATGACAAGCTTTGGCTCATGGTGAGCCACTTTTCAATCTGCATAGGGCTAAAGGTTTTGAAATATGTAATACTGCCCTGACAGCCTGATTTTGCAAATGAGTTTATATTGTCTGTTGCCTATGCCAACCATGTGATCGTTTCTATGCCTCTGGGATTGAAGGGCCTATCCCAGTACACACAAGAGAGAATGGAACATTAGACATGTCTCTTTATACTTCCCTGAAGTACACATTTTCTGTTCATTGTTATCAACTTTGAAATGAACCCACAGGAGGTGCCCAAAAGACAAACACATCGTTGTTATTAATGTGTCTTTCATCTGTGGAACTTCACTTCTATTTAAGCCTCTCCAAGTGTCTCTTTGGAGTGCTTTACCATCTTGTGGCAAATCAGTGGGTTTGAGAACCGAAATGTTAATTCGTCACAGTTATGAATAAAATGTTTCCCCAAATATCACTGTCTCAGTCTCCCCCTTCAACCACCTTTGGCAATACCATGAAAAGAGAAATGTTCATTACCAGTATTCCAAGATTTTATTTTCGAGACCTCCCTTTATTCTGAGCACCATTCAAAGACCCCTCTCAGATATAACATACTCAGAGCTCTGGTGGCCTCTGTACCCATAAACAAATTCTAGAGACCATATACGTATATGAATACTTTTGAAGGTCAGAAGGAGTCCTAGGTCATAAAGCAATATTTGGTGCAGCTTAAGTGAGACACTGTCAAATTACTCTTACAAAAATATGATAGCTACAGCAATGTCTGGGCTAAATGGTGGGTTGAGAGGATATGAAGCAATGTACATCAAGTGTCTGCTACATAGGGAAAATAACTGAATAAAAATGACCTGTTAATATCTCTAGAGATAAGATAAAACATAAACAAAAATGGACTGCTATTTATTTAAAGAAACAATCAGACAACAAAAAAAGAGCTCTTTGGAAATGAAAATATGACAGAAGAAAAAAATCAAGAAGTATGTTGAATAGCATTTTCCAGAAAGGAGAGCAAAAAGACAAAGATTGAAATAGGAGTAAGAATATTAGAAAATTAGAAAAGCAATACAGTAGGTTCAGCATCTGAATAATAGGAGTTGTAGTTAGAGAAAAATGAGAAAATAAAGGGAATGAAATTAATGTCGTAATTCAAGAAATGTTCCCCAAACTAAAGGCATGATTTTTAGGTTGAACAATCCCATGACTGATAAAAATGGACCTGTACCAAGACATAGTCATAAAATTTCTCAACATTGGCTTATAAAGAAGCTCCTACAAGCTATTAGAGATAAAAACAGGAATCAGTAGGGCTTTGGATTTCTCAATATCAACATTGGAAACTAGGAAGTGATGGAGAAAAGCCTTCAAAAGACTGATGGATGATTATTAACCTAGAATTCTGTGCCCAAACACTGTGTCAATCAAGTGTGAGGCTAGAATAATGACATTTTCAGACAAGCAAGGTCTCAAGAATCTGTCACCCCACGCCAACGCCTCTCATGGTTAAAACAAGAGTTTTCAAACAAGAGGAAAGACTTGGGTTAGTGGGGAAAAGATTAGCATAAGAAAAAAGCATAAAGGTATCTCCACGATGATGGTGAAAGGAAGTCCTAGGATGACAGTTATACACAAGGAAAAGAGGACAGCCAGCTTGTATAGGTCAGATGCCTTTGGTAGAGATCTTGTCAAGATACCTTATACCTGAACACAGGGAAAAGAGGTAAAGGTGACTGATGAGGAGTTTAAAATTGAATTCCTGAAAAATTCATGGAAAACTAAAGAAAAAAAAGATCATTATTAGCTCCAGGAAAAAATAAAAATGTGTGCCAGTAAGGAAAAGTATTCTTGATACTTGATGGCTTAACTGTGAATAATGTCCATTTGATCACCACACTATAAAAACTGAGTAATGACCTAAGCAAAAATCTAAGGTGCTTATATGGGAAGAACGTAAAGAGAGGAAGGGTCCTTAGGTGAGTTAGGGCAGGGTATGTACAGGTATGTTAATAGACAATTGCAAAAACATAAAAATCAAGAAGTAGCAATGAATAGTGTTATTTAGAGAACCAAGATAAGTACAAAAAAAGAATTAGCTAAAAGAGTTGAAAGCACTTGCCTCTGGGGAAGTGGGAAATTATAGGGAAGGGGACAGAGAGCATGTTCTTACTTGGAAAACTATTTAACTATGTAAACTATGATATGTATAACTTTGATGAGAATAAAAACAAACTTAAAATGTAAAAGCAATGCAAACCCACTATAAAAACTTAGAAATTTCAGAAAAGCAAAAAAAAAAAAAAATTACAGAGAAACTTACTACTAATCAACAGCCACATTTAATGTTTTTCTGTATTTCCGTTTAGGTTTTTCACGTGACAAATTTTATATAATTGTGATTAGACTAATGGCTTGCTTTTCTTCTCCATTAACTTCAAAGCATATACATTTCCCTGTTAAATTCTTTTTTTTTTTTTAGTTATTTTTTAAAGAGAGGGAAAAAAGAAGGGAAGGATGAAGCATTTGAAGGAAGAAACTTATGTATGTATGTATGTATGTATGTATGTATTTCTATTTTGGTTTTTCACCACAGTCCCAACTCTCAAAACCTAGTCTTTGGATTTTACATGGTCCACATTCCAGGGTCTTAGCGGCCTGAGCAATGGGGGTGCACTCCTCTTGTTACATTCTTTTAAATAGCTGTATAGTGTTCTACTGTGTAAATATAATCTGTTTGATTATTCTCTATTGAACATTTAGCTTCTGTTTTGCCACTATAGCTAATTCTACAATGATCACCTTAATTTATATATTTTTCCTGTACTTCAAGTGATTTCCCTGGTACCTTTTTTGAAGAATGGTACTATTGTGGACTGAATTGTGTGCCCCCCCAAATTCATATGTTGAAGCCCTAAATGTGACTGCATTGGAGACAGGGCATATACGTAGCTAACAATGATTAAGTGAGATCATGAGTATTGGGCCTTAATATGATAGGGCTTGTGTACGCACAGGATGCACATCAGATATCTGTTTCTCTCTATCTCCTTATTTTCCTACCTTCCTCCCTCCATGAACACAGATGAAAGGTCATGTAAAGACACTGCAAGAAGGTGGCTATCTGCAAGCCAGGAAAAGAGGTCTTACTAGAAACCAACCCTGATGGCTCCTTAATCTTGGACTTCTATCCTTCAGAACTGAGAGAAAATATATTTGTTTAAGCCACTCAGTCTGTAGTGTTTTCTTATGGCAGTAGGAGCAGACTAATATGCATACTTAAAACTTTGTATCTGAAAGCACCCATATAAAATTGTCAGTGTCCCTGGAAAAAACCTCACACAAGTGGCTATTTTCAGTCATTTATAACCTAGTGTGATTTAATTTAGTATGTAGTTTTCTCTTTTACAATGACATGAAATACTGGCACCTGGAGGTGGAACTTTCTACAGCTAATAAGGAATTGGCAGAGCTTCTGGAAGATACAGGGATTTAACAATATTGAGTTAATACATGCCAAAACAACAGATAATGATTCTGAGAATTATTTAAATATTGTAGCAATGCTTTCATTTTGCTCGAGTTGTATGAATTATCAATATGCATAAGCATTGATGGTTGTAGCTCCTGTTCAAAATATATCCTGAATCCACCCTTTCTTCCTTCCTCCACTGCCCCCACCCTAGACCAGTTACTCTGATTGTATCCTCCCTCCCATGATCTGTTCTTTGCACCACAGTACATGTGTAGAAAATGGAAACATTTCCTGCAATCACCAATGGCTGTGGAATCCCCCAAATAACTCCCCGTCCCTCATGATTCTCCCTGCATGTGTACCTTCTCTATGTAATGTCTGTACCCCCTTCAGTCAGTGAAGTGGATCTGAAACAGAGCAGGTCTCCCACTTACTTAACTGGCACCTATCATACTAAAACTACTTTCCATTCACCAAGCTCCATCCTCTTGAGCATTGACCATTGGGGTAGCAAGCAGCAGATCTGGGTCTGGTAAGATTTTCATCTGTGTTTTTAATACATAAAAAATACCCACAGGATTACAATTGAAATCAGTTGCATCAGAATGCAACTAATTATTAAACTATTAAAGATAAAAATTTTAATCTTATCTTTACAATTATATTGATACAATTAAAGATATAATTTTGATATATAATAAGATCTAGCAGCAGGTCTAATCATCACCATAATTTTGAAACAGTAACAAACACAACTTATATTCTGAGATATTAGCAATGGCTGTAATGTGATGTTCAACTATCTTTGATATATGACAAAGACATAGGTACTGCTAATAAGAGAGTGGTTTGTTGACTACATTCAATTGAAAATTGATACAAATGAGGGTATATTTTTCCTAATCAAAGTCTACAGATCCCCCTGAATTCTAATCACAAGACCTCAGGTTGAGAAACCTTTTCCATAAATTCCATTGATTGACATAAGAAATAATATTTCATTAGTGAAATGAATTGTGTTCAAAATATATGGAATGGTTGGAAATGTTGTCCAAGAGCCTCTATCCTTGTATGAATAAAATATAAAAATCTAACAAGTCAGCCCAAGCTCTGACTCCTTGAATGACATTCTAGACTTCAGACTCTGTGTGCTCACATGTCCCACTATATGGTAGCCGGCCTGCCAGAGTATCCCCAGTGATTCCTTTCTTGTATAAAACTTTCCCATACTAAATAGGGAGGATTTGTTTAACCAGTAAGATATGAAAATAACAACTGTGAGGTCAGAAGACATTGTATCTTCTGTCTTTGTCGTGAATCATTACTCTAAGGAAGTCAGTTGCTATGTCTGATGGTGAGATGCATGTGGTGAGAAACTGGGGTCTCCTGCCTACAACTGACACTAATTTTCTAGGCATAAGAATGAACCCCCTTAGAAGCAGATCCCCTGGCCCATTCAAGCATTCAGATGACTGCAGTGCTAGCCAACATCTTGACTGCAGCCAACGGAGAGACTCTCAGCCAGAAACACCCAACTAAGCTGCTCCCAGATTCTTGACACACGGAAACCATGTGAGGTGATAGATGTTTGTTTTAAGTCACTAAATATTGGGGGTAATTTGTAGCACAGCAACAGATGAATATATTTGTATATATTACATAATAAAAACTTTCCTTCACCCAGAAGATAGGCAGATCTTGTTACCATATTATCACCTGATGCTTGGCCATTTCCTCAAAATGGTTAAACTAAAACTAACATGGCTAGTTGTGCTTATTTTTAGAAAACTGCTGAATCACTAGAAATGCATCACTGGTAGATTACAGAAGAGAATGGAATTCACAATAATAGATTAGAACATAATGGCAACTCCAGAATGTGTGGATGGAGAACTATGGAAACTAACCAAACGAAATGGAGGCAAGGGGAGAAAGGTCAAGAAGAAGGACATATTAAAGCCCTACCCTTCTGCACTATGATAGCTCTAGTCCGGACCAAATTAGGACTGGAAGTAGGCATGGTACCTGATTTTAGAATGTTCCACCCCTTTTTTCCAGAAGTCTGCAAATGTCAGAGACCTAAGCACCACCCTTACTTCTCTCCCCTTATTTTGCAAAGAGCATATAACCTACTTCCCACATGTAGCGAGGCTGAAGGAGGTATTTTGGGTAGAAGCTTCCCCTCCCTCTTAGGCCAAAGAATAAATTTATTTACCTATTCTTACTTGCAGCTTGCAATCTTTATTAGCGGGATAGGAAAAAGGACTTAGATGATATCGGTAAGAATATTATTAGGCCACCTGTTTCAGGTAAATATTTCATGCAAGGAACTTGCTGGAGTTCATAAATATCACAGAGTATATACTTGACTCAGTTTATAAGAGGATATTGTTTTGGTTCCTGATTGCTGATAATTTGTATGTGTCTGAGAACTTAATCTAATCATTTCATTGTACCTGGTAAGGAGGTTTTGAAGAGATGACCTATACCCCTTACCTATCTCCAATCTTCAGACTCTCCCCAAGTCTACCCCCAAAAAATGGGTTTAAGTTCATTTGCAGTATATTTGCAAAGGCCTGCCAAGGCCCTATATGCCTCTCTAAACTCACCTCTTACCACTTACTCTTGTTACATGGTGCTTGACCAATCCCTCAAAATAGTTAAGCTAAGCCTAACATGACTCAGCTGTGTTTCTTTTTAAGAAATCACAGAATCTCAGCATGTCCTGGAGGAGTAGCAGTTAGGTCAGTCATCTCAGAAGGGAGTGCAAGCTGTATACCCCTGGGTTCAAGTCCTGGGTGGGACGGGGGTGGAAGCAACCAGTGTAAACAGCTAAATAAAAATAAAATGCTTCTTCCTTTCTCTTCCTGCCTGCCTGCCAACTTACTTTCACCTTCATTCCTGCCGGCATCCTTTCTTAAAAAAAAAAAAAAGAAAGAAATTACTGAACCACTAGATATGTATAATTGGCCAGTTCATAGAGGACAATGAAATTTATAACCAAAGATCAAAAAAATAATGACAGCATACTGTCTCCACTTTGGACTTTGTGTGAGAGAAACTGTGGAACTGCCTAGAGCCAGAAAGCAGGCAATGTGAAGGCTATGATGAGACAAGAATCAAGAAAAAGGTCGTATTAAATCCCCACACCTCCATGTCATGACAGCTCTGACCCAAACCATATTGGGACCCAAAGTAGGTGTGATTGCCTGTTCCTGGAACACTTTTCTAGAACTCTGCACAAATCCGAGACCTAAGAGACTGTTCCTTCTCTCTCTTTTCTTTGCAAAACGATATAACCTTCTGTCCATGTGCCTAGGGTGGGAAAGGACTTTAGAGCATAGCTACCTTCCCCCGTCTTTGGAAAGATACAGGCAGGAATGAGGGCAGTAGTAGGCAAGCAGATAGGAAGAGAGAGGAGGAAGGAGTACTTTATTTTTCATTTAGTTGTTCACATTGTTTGCCCCATCCTCCCAGGCTGGGGACTGGAACCCAGGGGCATGTAACTTGTGTACTTTGGAGACGATTGACTCAACTGCTACTCTATCAGAGCATCCTCCCCCAAATACATTTCTTTTGGTTGTTCCTACTTATATTCCTCCATCTTTATTAGCCAGAGGGAAAAAAACAACTTAGAAGATACTGGTATCACTCTCACTTGGCTCCTGCGACATTAAATTCCTTTGGTATGGCTTCCATAACAAAGTATCACTCACTGAATAACTTAAACAACAGACATTTATTGTCTCATGTTTCTGGAGGCTAGAAAGCTGAGGAGTTTCTTTTGAGAGCTGTGAAGAAGAATCTGTTCCATACGATCCACTAGCTGCGATGTTGGGCACTTGTAGAAGTATCATCATGATTTCTGCCTTCATCTTCCTATGTGCATGTCTGTGTTCAAAGTTCCCATTTTATAAGAATATCAGTCACATTGGATTAGAAGCCTACTCTACTCCAGTATGACTTCATCTTAATGAATTATATCCAAATAAAGTCACATTCTGTGGTACTGGGGATTATACCTTCAGCATATGAATTTTTGAAGACATGCATTCAACCCATAATACTTGTCCTTCTTGCAGTTTCTTTAGCACATCAAACTCATTTCTTCCTCAGGTTCTTTATATAATCCTTCTGTCTAGAACCCCAAAGAAACATGACTAGTCCCTCCTCCACATACAAGTGTTCTCTTATTTTTCACCTCCTCAAAGAGGCCTTCCTTGATCACCCTATCTAAAATCATCACTCCACCACACACACATTATTCTCTATTTCCTTGCCTGCTTCCATTTTCTTCATAGCACTCATCACTACTGGAAATAGATTTTGTTTTAATTGTTTTTATCTGTCCCCCTCACCAGACTATAAATTCAATGAGGACAAGGATTATATCCATGCTATTTACCGCTGATCATAAGCTTCTAATACAGTGCCTGTTACAGAGAAAATGTTTAATAAATATTTGTTGACTGAGTATTGAATGAGTAAATGCTCACTTTGTTGCGTCTCTGATTTAGTCTCTGGAAAGCCCAGTAGAATCAAATTTTCCCCAAGAAAATGGAACTTAGCCTAAACTCCTCAAGATAATTGTTTCTCATTTTTGTAATGAACTAATCCACCTTAAGAGACCAATTATATAACAATAAAATTACTCCTTTTCTCCAAAGTTACATATTTTCCCTCTTCTTGCACTATTAGGAAACCACTTGATGTCAGCAAAAAAATCAAAGCAAGGACAGGTCAGTTTCAATGCAGAGGAACATTTTCAGTCTTTCCTCAAGAACGAGTCCACTATCTTCTCTCTCTTCAGCCTGGCTTTTCTTCTCAGATCAGTAGGCATACACTCATGGACCTGGCTTATTTTCCTTGCTAGGGGAAAAAGGGGATTGTTTTCATTGGATCAAGTTCCTCAGAAAAGGTCAAAGAACTAAACTGATTATGAATTGAGATTTCTTAATGTAACAGCCTGCCATCAGAGCAATGGTTATATTTTGTTCCTCATAGGGTTTTTTTATTCTAGTAATTATTCTATGCATTAAAATAATTTCCTATGTACATGTTCCCCATCTCTTAGATATATTTCAACACACCCTGCCCTCCACCAAATCAAGTGTTCTTCCCCATTGTCTAGTGGGCTCCACCACAATTTGCCCCCACCCACCCCATTCCATTTTGGTAACATTAGTTCTGTTGCAAACCTTTCAGGGTCGCTTACGTCTCATCTGTTCCTTTGTTTTGTCTATTCCCATTCCACCTACGAGTGAGGTCATCTGGTATCTGTCTTTCTTCTTTGGACTTGTTTCACTTAGCATCATCCCCTCTCATTCCATCCATGTTGATTCAAATGATAGGGTTTCTTCCTCCTGTCTCTTCCTGCCTCACTACCTCTGTTCACCTTCATTCCCACCTGCACCTTTCCTTTATAAAAATTAATTAAAAAAACAAACAAAAATCTTCTAAACAGTGAAAGAAACACTCATCAAGACAAAAAGACATTCTATTCAGTGGAAGAAGATATTAACATATCATACATATAATAAGGGTTAATATCAAAATATATAATGAACTCATGAAACTCAACAACAGAAAAACAAACAACCCAATAAAAATGGGCAGAATATATGAATAGACACTGCTCCAAAGAAGACATAGAGGTGGCCAATAGACACGTGAAAAGATGACCCATCTCTCTTGTTTTTAGGGAAATGCAAATCAAAACAACAATGAAATATCATCGCATACCTGTGAAAATGGCTATTACTCAAAAAACTGGAAATAACAAATCTTGAAAAAGATGCAGGGAAAAGGAAACTCATGTAATGTTGGTGGGAGTATAAAGTGATGTAACAATTATGGAAAGCAGTGTAGAGATTCCTCAAAAAATGGATAATGAAAATTCCATAAGATCCAGTTATTCCTCTGTTGGGTATTTACCCTAAAAACACAACACTAAGTCACAGAGATATATGTACTACTGTGTTCATTGCAGAATTATTTACAATAGCCAAGAGCTGGAAACAACTTTTAATCCCTGTGCTATCTGCTTTCTCTCTTCCTAAGGGCAGTAGCTTTCTGCTTGTTCAGGGAACCCTATCACGATGCTATCTCTTTTCTATCTCCTTAATAAACTTACTGAATTGTGTCAGGTTTTTCTGGGCTCCGCGAGGAGAAAAGCTCAATCAGACAAAAAATGTCGAATAGCCAGGGCTTTATTGGGGTTTGCACACCTGGGCGAAACTCCCAAGTCCGCAGAGGGCCGGGAAGTCGCGGGCTTGGAAGTCGCGCCCAGAACAAAGGGGTACCGGCTCTTTAAGCAGAGGAATTTCGTGGGCTTCCCATATGGCGATTGGGGATTGGCCCTGTGAATCCAGGTGTGGGGGTCGCATCCCTTATTCTGACGTCATCCACCTTTTTCCCGGGCTTGGCTGCCATTTTCCCGGGCATGGCCGCTGCTGCTTTTGTCCCTGGGCCAGCCTAACAAATTGCACCTATTTAAAATACCTAAGAATTCTTTTTTGGTCATTCACTGCTGAACCCCAGTTTCCATAGCATACTCACTGTCTGCCTTTTGATATCTAATAAGCACATTAAACTTATTACATCCAAACCTCAATCTTATCTGCCTTCTCTCACCAAAATATGCATCTCTAGTAACCTATTGGTCAGACCTTAAACTTTGAGTATATCCTTCAAAATATATTCCAATTCCTACCATTTCTTACCTCTTAACTTTTTCTACTCTGCTCTTTAAAAAAGAGAACTCTAACTGGAGTATTTGATATTTATATGCTTAAACTCAGTCTTTTTCTATAACAAAAAGGGGGCAATTGTTTGTGACTTGTATTCTGGAAAGGTTCAAGAGGAGAGGGAGTTTAGTTTTTAAACTAGTTCTTAAAAGACAAATATTTTAATAAAAGAAGGTAGGAATTTTTAGATCAATTTCCAACTTCTTTCCATCTAACCTTTTTCTAAAACTGCTTAAGTTGGTAGTTTTTGAGACTTTGTGGGTTACAGACCCTTTAGGGTGATGCTTCTCAAATTTTATGTGCAATGAATCACCTGATGATACTGTTAAAATGAAAATTCTGTTTCAGAATGTCTGGAGACAACATTATGATGAGGCCCAAGTGGATCTTTGAGCGTCCTCTTTTGGGATATCACTTTGGCTTTAGGACACCTCAAAATGCCCCCATGCTCTCCTGTTTGCCAAAGCCCTCTGCTGCACTATCCTATTCTGACTACCCCTCATTCTCCTTGTGCTCCTAACTGGAGCCCAATGCTCCAGTTACAGATTTTTCTGTCTTCATATGTACCTGTTTTATCCCCTTTTACTCTGGACACTAACCTTTGAAAATATTATGAGTAACAGGTAATAGTGGCTTGAGTTACCTCCTCCTCTTTCCCCTGGAAAGATCACCGATCTTTCCCTCATCACAACAGTGAAACTTAACCATAGCCTCTTGGGACAAAGATTTTCTCAAAGAAATAATTCCATTGGTAAGACTTTCCTGCCATATTATAGAGTAAGACAAATGCTCTTTTTTAGTGGACTGGGGAAGAGAGATATCATTTTGAGTTCTTTCTAAATATCAACTTTTTAGCCTTCCTGTCCTACTTATACTTTCTGATATACCTGTCATCTCCTTTGGTCTCATTAAAAACAACATTGTCTTATTTTAGAAGTGGAACTATGAAGCTGTCGAGTAACCAGATATTTCATGGTATGTTGAAAGGAGTTACAATTCCTAAAGAGGGAAAGAAAGAGAGATCTGAGTGAGAATTTCGCTGAAGATGAAGAGTATATTACTTGATATTTACTGACACTTAAGGATCCTTATATTACTTGATCAATAATTTACCTGAGATTTCACTTTAGCAACATTGAAATGAGTGCTCAAAAGCTATTCATTTAGGCTTTCAACACTCACCACAAAATATTTTACATGACTTATTCTCGTGTCCATTTATAGGGACAAAACTGTGCTCCTCAAAAGATTTGCCATACCAGAGATGTAAATACATCTGTTCTACCTATGCCATATCTATAATCTAAAGTCTGTTCATATCTTCCCTTTTCGATAATATATAAAAGTCACACTCATTGATTAGATGATCACATAACACAAGGATAAGCAATTTCTCCAATGTACTGTCCAAAACACATCTTGCCTGTAGTTTAAGAAAAGCTGGGTTAGTGTGTCCAGGTGGCTCAGGTTAAGTCTGTGGTCTCTGACACAGTTCACATAAAGCCCAAGGACCTGGGTTAGTGACCTACAGCCAGTGGAATACCCAAGATGAACAGCTAAAAAACATTAATTTAAAAAAATGCTTCTTCCTCTCTTTGCCTGCCTGCCTACCTACATGTCTTCATTCTTGCCTGCTTCCTTCCTCAACTTCCTCAAAAAAAAAAAAAAAGCCTGGGCCATACCTCTACCTCTGTATCCAACAAAGCAGGTGGGCTATCCCAGCCACACTGTGACCCAGACTCGGTTACTGCATGAGCAAGACAGAGAGAAGAATCAGTCTTGGCTCTACCACCTACCCTGGCAAACTCCCAACATCCTGCAGGCACTCAGATCCCTGTGGGCATAGTGTCACAACCATCATATAAGAAGATATCAGAAGAAAAAAAGCCACAGTGTTAAATATGAATGAGAGGAAAATCACAGAAAAATCTAACTTCCCCCTAATATAAGGCCCTAATGGCATAAAGAGAGGAAGGGAGCTTTCCAATGAAGAAATCCATCGACACTGATTGGGACAATCTAACAGATACAAAAAAGCCTCAAAATAATAGTTACAAAAATGTGAACAAGATGCAGGAAGAACATGCAACTACCCAAAGGCAACAGGAAGAGCTCAGAAAAAAGTGACAGATCAAAAGGACTACTTCACCAAGGAGATTGAGGTCATAAAGAAAGTCCTAGCAAAAATGTAAGAGATAAAAAATACAGTCAATGATTTCATGATAAACATGGAAATCTCCATAAACAGACTCAGTCTCACAGAGGAACAAATCTCAGAATTTAAAGACAAGATCATAGAAGCAACCCTCATGGAAGAGAAGAGAGAAACAAGATTGAGGGAAAATTAAGAAATCCTATGAGAATGATCAGACAATATGAGAAAAACAACCATAGGATAATAGGTATCCTGGAAAGACAGGAGAGGGACAATGAAGCAGAAAACTTATTAAAAGAAGTGATAGCATAGAGCATCCCACATCTATCATAAAAAGTAACCATGGAGGTCCAAGAAGCTAATAGTACACTGAAATTCCTAACTGCAAAAAGACCTACTCTAAGACATATCATAGTAACCCTAGTAAAAACCAGTGATAAAGAAAAATGCTCAAGTCTTCAAGAGAAAGGACAAATATAACCTACAAAGGTACACCCATCAGGCTATCATCAGACTTCTCAGCAGAAACCTATAGGCGAGGAGAGAGTGGAAAGATATATTCAAAATACTAAAAGACAAAAACTAAGAGACAATAATACTCTACCCTGCAAAATTATCATTCAAATATGATAGAGAAACGGAAGTCTTCAATTATTAAAAAAGATTAATGAATTTTTCCATAACAAAGACTGCCTTTCAACAAATGTTAAAAAGGGGTTCTACAACAGGGAAAATGGAAACTAAGAGCCACCATACCTAGGATAGTGATAAACAAAATCAGAAACAAAGAGAGGACTAACAAGAGAGGAAAAACACTGAAGGCAGAAAGAAAAACATGCAATCTGTATGGACATACAAACATGATATGGCATCAACTCATAAAAGGCAATTATATATAGCACAGTAAAGTTAGAATTCACATGGTAGCCACAAAACCCAATGCTAATGAGATAAATAGCTGTGAAGAAAGCAAAACTGAAAGAATCAACACCAAAAACCATTCAGAGGAAGTGGCAAACAAAAACTAATAGGAAAAGAAGCAACAGAGACAGAAAACATTGGCTCAGATGACACCAATAAATCTCTACATATCAATAATAACCCTAAATGTGAATGGACTGAACTCCCAGTCAAAAGACACAAGTGATTGAATGGGTTAAAAAAAACTGTATACATCAATATTACACCTATAAGAAACTCATATCAGATTCAAAGGAAAGCATAGGTTGAAAGTCAATGGTACAGTAAATTATATTAAAGTAATGGGGATGAAAGGAAATCAGGAACTGTAATACTAAGAATACTGATGACATTATCCTGATTTCAAAATTAGACAAAAACAACACCTGAAAAGAAAATTACAGGCAAATGTCACTGATGAATACATATGCAAAAATTCTCAACAAAATTCTGGCAAACCGAATTCCACAACACATTAAAAAAAATAAGACACCTTGATCAAGTGGGATTTATTCCAGAACTATAAGGATAGTTCAATATATGCAAATCAATGAATGTCCTACACCACATCAACAACGGTAAAATAAAAAATCATATGATCATATCAATAGATACATAAAAATAATTTGACAAGATTCAACACCTATTTAGGATAAAAAACCCTTAAGAAAATAGGAGTAGAGACTTGTACATGAACATAACAAAAGCAGTATGTGAAAAGCCCACAGCCAGCACCATACTCGGTGGTGAAATATTGAAAGTCAATCCCCTAGAAGTGGAACAAGACAAGGTTGCCCACACGTACCAGTATTGTTCAACATAGTTCTGGAAGTTCTGGCCAGAGCACTAGGTCAAGAAAAGGACATTAAAGGAATCTAAATTGGAAAAAAGGAAATAAAATTACCATTATTTACAGAAGACATATTACATTTAGAAAATCCCAATGACTCCACAAAAAAACTACTAGAAACAATGAATGCATACAGTAAAGTTGCAGGATATAAAATCAACACAAAAAAGTCAGTAGCATTCCTATATGCAATGAAGAGAGGAAAATGAAATTAAGAAAGAAATTCCATTTATAATAGCACCAAAATGATATAATACTTTGGAGTAAACTTAACAAAGGAGGTGAAAAAAATCTCTACAATGAAAATACAGAACTTTAACAAAATAAATAAAAGAAGAGATAAAGAGATGGAAGAGCATTCCATGCTCCTGGACTGGAAGAATTAATTAGTAAAAATTACCATCCTACCTAAAGCAATACACAGACTTAATGCAATTCTCATCAAAATTCAAAGGAAATTCTTCCAGGAAATTGAATAAATAATACTGAAGTTTATATGGAATGAAAAAGGGTCTCAGATTGCCAAAACTATCCTTGGAAAAAAGAACAATATAGGAGTCATACTCCCTGTCTTCAAACTATACTATAGAGCGATCATCATCAAAACAGTATAGTATTGGGACATAAACAGACACACAGACCAGTGGATTAAAATTAAGAGTCCAGAAATAAAGCCACACCTTATGGATAGTTAATTTATGACAAAGGACTCAAGAACATACAATGGAGGAAGGAAAGTCTATTAAAAATGGTGCTGGGATGACTGGTAAGACATCTGAAAAAAATACAAAAGTGAACTCAAAATGGATCAAAAACATAGACAGAAGACATGAAATCATACAATACATAGAGGAAAATGTAGGAAAAATGATCCTTGACATCCAACCTCAAATATGTCTTTGGAGAAGGGACAACTTTGGCAAAAGAAACTAAAATAAAACTAAGCAGTTGGGACTATGTCAAATTAAAAGCTTCTTTACAGCAAAAGTAACCACCAGTAAAACAATAAATCTACCCAAGGAATGGGAGAAGATATTCACACACCATACATCAGACAAGTGCTTAACCTATAAAATATATAAAGGACTCATACACCTTAACAAGAAAAAAGCAAACAACCCACTCAAAAACTGGCCAAAAGAACTGAATAGACACCTATGTAAAGAAGACACACAGATGGCCTGCAGATACATGAAGAAAATGCTCTGTATCGCTCATTATCAGATAAATGCAAATAAAAACCACAATGCAATAAAAAATTCACCTCATACTAGTGAGACTGGCCTATATCAAATGACTACCAACAACAAATATTGGAGCGGGTTGGAAAGAAAAGTAATTCTACTGCACTGCTGGTGGGAAGTAAATTAGTGCAACCTCTTTGGAAAATAGTTGGGGATTTCTCAAAAAACAAAAATGGAACTACCAGTTGATTCGGCAGTCTCACTTCTAGGCATATATCCACAGAATACAAGATCTCTAATCAGGAAAAATGCCTGCACCCTTATTGTTCATAGCAGCACAGTTCATAATAGCCAAGACATGGAAACAACCTAAATGCCCATCAACCAATGACTGAATGAAGCAGCTGTGGTATATACACTCAGTGGAATTCTCTGCAGCTATTAAAAATGATGAAATCGTGCCTTTTGTAATAATCTGGACGGAACTGGGGGGATCATGTTAAGCTAAATAAACCGGAAAGAAAAAGAGAAATACATGATGTTTCCACTCACATATGGAATATAAAGAAATAAAACAGATAAACCC
The DNA here is from genome assembly GCA_004363575.1 of Solenodon paradoxus. Classification (NCBI taxonomy): domain Eukaryota; kingdom Metazoa; phylum Chordata; class Mammalia; order Eulipotyphla; family Solenodontidae; genus Solenodon; species Solenodon paradoxus. The sequence continues at coordinate 3,491 of RJWH01005796.1, read as the reverse complement.
CAACAATATTCACACGATGTGAGACTGTGGCTACAGAGGAGGGGTTTGAGGATGGGATTTGGGAGGGAAGGAAAATGGGAACAACTTGGTAGCAAAGAGCACTAGAATTCTGGCAGAGGTGTGGTGTGAAATACACACAGACCGAGGTGTTATTTTAATATCCCAAATTACATATACCAATGTAAACAAAAAATATATAATATTATCATAAAAAGAAAGAAAAGCTGGACCAATCAAATTCTATGTTCAGTAACATTGGTGAACAAACAAGAAAGATAGCAATGAGAGGAAGAAGAAATCCATAGAAAGAGCAGAGAAGATACATTTTTTTAAAGGCTCTCTTTTTTTGTAGTATGCTGAGTTTGTTTCTCTTCTTTTAATCACAGGTATGCTACAATAAACAAACAATGAAGAAAAAACGCTAGAGCCTTAAGGGACAAGGAATGGTGAGCTACAAAGTTGATGACATCTGCATAAACAAAACATTAGAAATACTCTTTCCAACCCTCCTACTACACTTTAGCTAGTTGGAGAAAGGGACTGTCTTGTTCATCTTTGACTTCCACGCACTCTGTTTAGAATATATATCCAATTTTCTATGAAGAATATAAATTTTTAGGATCAGCTAGCAGGGCTTGATTGACCCCAACCCTTTCATCACCCATGACTTCCTTCCTTATATTTTCCTCTACAGACCTTTCATTTTGAAAAGCATTGTATAATTTGCATTAAGTAATGATGTTTGTTATAAGATGGCTATGAACTTTTTCATTTTCAAATTGTAAAGTTCAAAAGAATGTCTATTTAACTAATTAGAATTAAAAAGAATTGTGCTAGGCTAGATACAAAGCAAACAAATCTATTGAATCCTATATAGATTATAAAGAGATGAAAATGAAATTAAAAATGCCATTCAAAATGTCCAACAATAATAAATATATAACACTTTGGAATAAATGTACAGAAAATATGCAAGATTTATATGGTTAAATAATAACATTTCATGGAAAATATTTCAAAATGCCATATTAGGCATGTCCTGGTGACCTAGTTGTTTACACCAGGCACGGTCCACATACATCCCATGGCACCCGTATTGAGACCCTGAGTTGGGGAAACAACCATGATGAACAATAAATGAAATAAATAAAGTGCTTCTTCCTCCTCTCTCTTCCTGCCTGCCTGCCTACCTGCCTTCATTCCTACCTGCATCTTTCCTTAAAAAGAAGCCAAAATATTTACTCTCTAACTCATTTATCCTACATCACATGCTATGTTGATGGTAAGGACTGTAGACTGTCAACCTTTAGCTCTGAAAATCTGAGACTTTATCTTCTTTCCCAGTCAGAGTATGAAGTTCAGAGGCAGTGAATTCAGTCATGAGTGTGTTTCTTGTAATCTGCCTAAGTTTCTGATTGCTGCTGTAACAAATTACTACAAACTTGGTAACTAAAAACAACACAAATTTATTGTTACAATTTTGAATGATAATAATCTGCAATAGGTCTCACTAGATTAAAAATCAGGATATTGGCAGGGCTGCATTCCTTTCTGTATGTTCTAGGAAGGCCCCATTTCCCACTTCTAGAGTTATCCACATTCCTTGGCTCCTGGCCTTCTTCCTCCATCTTCAAAGCCAGCAACATAGTCATGCTCTCATATCATATCGCTCTGACCAACTCTTCTACCACCCTCTTTCACTTTTAAAGATCCTTGTATTACATCAGGCCCATTACATAATCCAGAATTATATCTCTATTTTGAGGTCAGTTGATCAGCAACTTTAATTCTATAGGCAACCTTGATATCCCGTTGCCATGTAAAATGACACATTTACAGGTTCTAGAGATTGAGATGTGGACATCTTGGGGGGTCATTATTCTGCTTAGCACATCACAACTTGACCAATGTTTACTGAGCACATCACAACTTGACCAATGTTTACTGAGCACCTACTGTGCTCTGCCTTAAGGAGCCATCTAGGTGAGGCAGGATTTATTCAGAAAAGGGTAAATAATAATAGGATTCACATGCTCCAAGAGAGGTAAGAAGCTATAAGAGGAACTCCCACAGCGAAAATTAGAAAAGGGTGTGATGTGATCACTGAGGTATTCAGACAAGTCTCCTGGAAAGGTAACATTTGCTCTATCAGACTAAAAGAAAGGGCAAGATTTGAATACTGTTTCTGAGCTGGACAAGTCCATTAGACTGAGGTGACTCTAATGTTTTGGTGGGCATATAAGCAAACCAAAATCTAAGCCTGTAAATAACTCAAGGTTAAGAAATCAACGAAAAGTCTATTTTGTTTGATTTGGTTCATTTGTTTGTTTAGTTTCTCTATATACCACATATGTGTGAAATCATGTGATGTTTGTCTTTCTATCAGAAAAGAAGGAAGTGGTGTGCCCTGATGGAGCAGTGGTTAGGTCAATTGCCTCTGAGGGATGCAGGACACATACCCATGGGTTCAAGTCCCAGGACCGGGATGAAAGCAACCAGTGTGAACAACTAAAATGAAATAAAATAAAATGCTTCTTTCTCCTCTCTCTGCCTATCTGCCTACTCATTGCATTCCTGCCTGCATCTTTCTTTAAAAGAAAAAAGGGAAGGGGGCGGGGATGGGCAAATCAGGTCAAATGTTATGATAAGGAAGAGATTTGAACTGATGGTGGTGAACTTAATGTATTATATACAGATGTTGATTTACATTGGTGCACACCTTTCACCTTTATGTTATAATGCAATGTTTCTTCAAAAGAATTTTTAAAAATCCAATAAAAACAGGTGGATTATGTGGTATATAAAAAAATAAATTAAAACCTAAGGAAAACTGATCACAAACAGCTGACTGGTCTTTCATCTGTAGCCTATCAAATAATTCCCCTCTCTGCTTCTGCACTTTCTCTATATAATTCTCTCCCTTGGCTCCTTTCAGTGGAGTGCTTCTAACCACTTCTGGTTTAGCACTATCCAACTGGATTTGATTCTTGCTAAAATAAACCCTTAAGCTTTTAAATATGTCTCAGTTTATTTTTTAACAATACACACTTTAGAATATAGTTAACAGTTGAAACAGTTGTAGCATGAAAGTATTCACTGCTATTCAAGTCAGGTCTCTGTAACATGCATTAGCCTTAAAAAGTGCTGTTAGAGATGCCTTTATTTTCTCTCCTTTTGGTAGCTGTCTCCCTGAGCCTACCTGCAGGCTCCTCCTCCCCCAATTTCTTGCCATTGAAGCCAAGCACAAATACTCATTTAATTTTAAGGATTATCTAAAAGCTACTCCAGATAAACAGGACAAAAATAATACACATTAAGGAGCAGCAAGTTTCCATAATCTTACAAAGTTTATAAAATTATGGCCTCTAATCTATCATTTCGATTCCCTTTTTCAAAGAAAGTACCACTGGGTTTAGGTTCTTTGCTTATAATTTCTTTTTCTATATTTTTAAAGGAGAGGTGCAGGCAGAAATTAAGGTGAGTAGGCAGGA
>RJWH01005795.1:10241-68532 GCA_004363575.1 Solenodon paradoxus | reverse complement strand
GTGAGCACAGTTGCAGGGTGAGCATTGGTGCAGAGTGAGCACAGTTGCAGGGTGAGCACAGTTGCAGGGTGAGCATTGGTGCAGAGTGAGCACAGTTGCAGGGTGAGCACAGTTGCAGGATGAGCGTTGGTGCAGAGTGAGCACAGGTGCAGGGCGTGGGTGCAGGGTGAGCATTGACACGTTGTGTCAGCAGTAAATCTGTCACCTCAAATGGCACTTTCACTTTCTCATTCAAGAGGGTGTCCTCCAAGTGTGCTTGGTGCTGGATTCTCTCATCTACTGGGGGTCAGGCTTGAAGGGGTCAGAGATCAGGAAAAAGATCTCAGGGGACCCTTCCTGGCTCAGGGAAGACTTCGGTGTGGGGGCAGATTGACTGACATCTGTGGTGCCTGGCAACCAGTCATAGTATCAGCTCTCTAAGCCAGAAAACGAGTGTGAAGGACCTGCCTCCAAGGAAACCCAGAGATTTACAAGCAAAAAGATTCAATGCGGGGAGTTCACTGAAAAGTGCTAAACACCCATGTCCCTAACCCTAAGATTGGAGATTGAAACCTAAGTGTCCTGTAGTTGGTTCTTACCATTCTTATGTAGTAGTCTCAACTTCATGACCAATAAGAAAGGTGAGCAAGTCTCACACCTGCCTCTCCATGAGGGGCTAAAATGCTGCGCTCCATGTTCCCTGGGCTCAGTCATCTTTCAGGGACCTCCCACAGTCCTGGGTCCTCAGTGATTCCATGACAAGGCCTCTAGATTGTCATCAGAAGGCTTTGGTAGACCACTGTGCCAGCCAAGCCTGAAATGCGTCTGACAGAGCCCATGGCTGCCCGGAGTTGAGCTTCATGTATTAAGGGAGTATTGGAAACAGCTGTTTCTATTCAGTTATTATGCACATGCTCATAAACACATTATGCTTATCACAGAACACAGGCCTTCCATAGAGGAATAAATATCGCTTCCCTAATGTGAAGGCTAAATGCTGGTCTGCAGATGTTGAAGGCACCCACGGTCCAGCACTGGCAACTTAAATGGGAGCTCTCCTGACCACTGGCCCTTGTGGTGTGTGGACCACCAGTTGGGAACCACTGCACTTGACAAAGGAGCAATGACCCCCGTGACCTCACTCAGCGAACACGAAGCCATTCCCTGAAAGTGAGACAGGAAGCTTCCAGAGCCAGCGACCAGTGTAAGCCTTCAAGAAGAACTTGAGTGAAATGTTGAATACACTTGGGGAAAAGAGCCATCACGGTGCAGTTTATTAATGGACCCTTCGCCCACCCCACACGCTGGTCTGTCAGTGGACACGACACTTCGGGAGGAATAGAAGCTCCAAACCACAATGCATTCAGAGATCTGTTCAGACCAGATTGGAAAGGAGACAGAAGTCATTCCACATTGGGAACAGATAAAGAAAAGGAAACATGTGGGTGGGAGGGGACTTGAGAAAGTGTGCTAGCTGACTTCCAACACTCTGAGGGTTGTCCAGAGAAAGGTCCTCCTGGGGGTGGAGGGTCGAGACCACGAAAACCAATGTAAGCTAAACAAATGCGGGTGGAGGGGGGACACTTTCTAGCAGAGCTCTTCAAAAATGGACCTGGTTGCGAGAGTGACATTGAGTTTCCTTCACATGAGACTTGCAAACTGTACCACCATACTGGAAGAGTATTGCAGGAAGACGCGAGCAAGACCCCCCAAGATTCTGAGGCTCGGTGTACAGGGAACTGGAATCTGAACTTGAACGCTCATGAAACCTTCCCAAACTTGACTTATTATATGGACTGAATTAAAAGGTGTCGGCAGTGAAACACACACAGTGAACAGACTTCCCTAAATCTCGATTTAGATCATTAACGTGGGCTGACTCGGTCTCAGTGACTCTGAAGGTGTGATTTGATCTCAAAAAGATCAGCACACACTGAGCTTTCTTCTGCTCCGGTTGCTGCATTTTATCTGGTTATCTGCCATCCCCTAGCACACACGCGTGTGTAGACATCAGACACTGCCGTAGGTCACATCCTGGATGGCATCGTCATGTTAACAAACAACTTCTTGTGTTACATTATGTCCACCCATTTGTAAGCCTCTCTTCCTGAAAATCAGAGGTCGCAGGTAGAAATGCTGTCTTTCCAGCATTGGCAAGGCAATAGGGGTGTGTGTGTGTGTGTGTGTGTGTGTGTGTGTGTGTGTGTGTGTGTGTGTGTGTGTGTTGAGCAGCTAAGAATAAGTACATTAGGTCAGGCTTACACCAAATAACTGAGGGTTTAGGAAAAAGCAGCAAGAATAGAAAGGGCTGCAGAGCTCTAATGGGAAATGAAAGGTTTTTCGAAGTCTCTTCCTTGTGCAGAGATGAGGGGCGGAGCAAGTGTCAGGGTCCATCCCGGCTTCCCAGGGGCTCTCAGCCTGGAGGCTGGTCTTGCCCTGTGGTTCTCCATTAACCCCAAAGGATCTGTGAGAGCCACTTGGGGTATTCTTTCTACCACCTCAACATCAGAGGGCAGAGAGGCATAAAGGGGAATCAGGAGCCAGTACAATTGTTTCCCTCTTATCAAAACTAGTTTCAAAATATGCAGAAGACCAGGGCAGACTGAGCTCTGCCCTAACCCCTGTGGCTTAGAAAAGCCTCCTTCAGAGGAAGGGGCCCTGGGCAAGAGACTCCTCCCACAGTCCCCGCCTCAGGCCGCACAGCTACTGGGGAATGAAGCCGCATTTCAGACTCTTCTAGAAACATTTAGCAAATTCCCAAGAGAGACAGAGTGGTGTTTTGTTATGATGCTGATAATGCTGGTGACACAGCAAAGAAAAAGGGCTTTCTCACATTTCAGAAGACTTGGAATGCAGCCAGTTCCAGGCGTTTCTTTACTATGAGAAGAAGAGATGTTTTGCCTTGGTCTTGAGTTTGTCTGTTTTCCACAGGGAGTCAAAACATTGGATTAGCATCTTTTCTCATTCAGGGCATTATTGATGCTTGAGATTCTCACAGGAAGTCTCCCCACCCGCTGTCCTCCCAGCCTGGGGGGTGGCAGAGTCCACACTTAGAGCTGTGAGATGTTACTCCACCTGCAACCCAAGTTTTATCCACAAGGCCTTTGCCATTTGTGGTACTTTAAGCATATCCACATGCTTAAAAAGTAATCATAATCTTGCAGTAGCTAAGGAGTGTGAGAAGTTCTGTCTACGCTGCCTGGATGTGGGTTCATAGTCCTTGCTAATCCCGTTCTTGGGTCCTGCTGCCCCCTCCCCCATGCCCCACCCTGTCCCCTGCATCCTCACCTGTCTCCTGAAAGGAATCATGGTGTCTTATGTTCTCTGGAAGTTCTCCTTCTGTATAAGTTTTGTCTATGTCTCTAAACCCAGGGGGGGCCGTGGTTGCCTGGGTTTTTTGTGGCAAGGACATGAATGCAATGTCCTCTGAGCTCCCTAAATGGGAAAGGGAATCTCAAGGTCTCTCACGGTGGACAGGAGGGTCAGGGGGGACGGATATGATCTGAACTTAGGAACTGAGTGAGCATCTAACGGGGCCTTTAGGGGGTTGGGGAGATTAGGGGGGCGGTCAGACATCCTGACGCCATCTGAGCGGAATTTAAGAGCACATGAACTAGTTCATCATTGTTTAGTCCTGCATTTGTCCTATAGAAACAAAATGCAAGGTCCATGTCATTTTAAATGTTTCAGCAGTCGTAACCAAAATAGCAAAAAGAAGCAGGTAAAAATAATGGCATTTTCTTTAACTTGATATATCTAAAAGATTGTAATTTCAATATGCAGGCAATATAAAGTTATTCATGAGCTACTTTACATTTGATAGCAAGCCTGTAAAACGTGGTGTGTATTTAACTCACAGTACATCTCAGTTCAGACTGGGCACATTTCAGGCACAGGGCTCCATAGATAGTGAAGGTGAGGCAAAGACGCCATCTGTCAACTCTGGAGTCTTACCCCCTCAGTAAAACTGTGGTCCATGGTGTTTCAACCCATTGCCCTGGAGTTTACAGTCATGATTTTTCATTCAGCTGACACTATTCCATATATTTACTATATCTCTAACCTTCACACCTGAGGTTCCTACTCTCCAGGAGTTTACATTCTCGTGTCTGACATGGGTAATAAAATAATCAACAAGAAAATAAAATAATTGCTGCCAGGAAGATGTGATATGAAGAATAATAAACTGGGATACTGAATAAACATTTTATGTTGGGCTGTATGAATTCTTGGCCAGGCTGTGCTTACCGGTTGCCTTGACTGATTTTATATTCTGAGGCATGTGTATTAGCTCTGAGATATAGGGGTGGTGCTGGGAACCCATCCTGAATCCTAAGAGTACCACAAACACAAACATACATATATATATATATATATATATATATATATACATACATATATATATATATATTCACACACACATATAATTTTCCCAGAATACAACTCTATTATGGGTTTTAAAACAAAATTTATTCAAGTAACATTGGTTTGTGATATTATAGAGGTTTCAGGTATGCAGCATTATAAATCACTATCTGTATATATACTATAAAATAGTATATAAAATATAGCGTACAACCATCAAAAGTCTAGTTTCCATCCTTCACCCTACAGTTTATCCCTTTTACCCAATTTGTCTACCCCTCTTCTCCCATCTTTCTGGTAACCACCATTTTATTGTAGAGCCTAATAGTTGTTTTTGTTTTGTGTTCAATAGTCTCGATTTCCTTATCTTCATGAGTGAAATCATAGGATGTTTCTCTTTAGCCACCCAACTTATTTCACTTAGCATAATGCCCTCTAGGCCCACCCAAGTCATTACAAATGGCAGATTTCATCTCATTTATTTTTCATAGTTCAGCAGCGCTCCAGTGTGTATGCATGTATGTATGTACAGATATATGACCTATATATCATATACATACATATCATCTTTATGCACTCGTCTGTAGATGAGTTGTTTCCAATTCTTGTCTATTGTGAATAATGCTGCAATGAACGTGGGTGCCTATGTCTCCTCAAATTAGTGTTTTTCATTCTTTGAGTAGATACCCAAAAGTGGGATAACTGTATCCTGTGGCATTTCTATTTCTTTTCCTTCCTTCCTTCCTTCTTTTTCTTTCCGAGCGCTCCCCATACTGCTTTCCAAGGTGTCTGCACCAACCGCACTTCCACCAATGTGGACGCGGGTCCTTTCTCTCCACACCGTCTCCAACCCTCACTGTCTTTTTGACAACAGCTGCTCTCACAGGCCGTGATACCTGAGGGTACCTGAGCTACTTCTGCAATGATACCTCATCTTGATTTGCATTTTCCTGACAATAATAGATACTGCACATCTTTTAATGTGCTTCTTGGCCGTCTGAAGATCTTCTTTAGAAAAGTGTCTAGTCAGTGCCTCTGACCATTTTTTAATCAGGTTGGTTTTTTTTTTGGTTGTTGTTTTTCTTTTTACAGATTCTTTATATATTATTAATTTGTAGGTTTTTAACTTTGCTGAAGGAATATTGCATTATTGCATTAAATAGGTTTAGGGTGTGTATCATGGTAAATCAACATCTGTGTTAATCTCTTGTCAGATAGAGCATTTACAGATACTTTCTCTTGTCTGTAGGATGTCTTTTCGTTTTGATGATAGAGACTCTGTCTTTTCTAAGTAATCAGAACGCTCTCCTGCCAATGAACAGAGACACTTCGAGGTAAAGGGTCCTGGACAGAGCATCAGCAGACATGAACGCTCATTCTAATGGTGCCACTCAACTTACAAGCCCTTCAACCTACATAGGCCTTCATTTCCTCTGTGCTCCCTGAGTTCTACTATTTTTGTTTCTATGTTTGTGCCTGCTTGGTGCTTTTATGGTTTGTGAATCTCATGAAAGACCAAAGACAGCAAAAACTGAGACTTCAGAAGATAAAGGAGAAGGAGTTGAGTGGCAGGGCTCATGATAGAATAATGGGGAGCATGAGGCTGGCCTTTGGCTAGCAGAGAAAACAAAACAAAGAACAGAGCCTGTGGCATGAACAGGCAACTAAGCCAGAATCAAATGGTTTGCGGGAGTGGGGGTGGAATGCTGATTCAAGCAGCATTTGTGATCAGATTTAAAAATTGTTGAGTCTGTGCTCAGATGAATTCATGACTTTTTTGTTGGGGGTGTGTGTGAGGGGGGACATCAGATTAGTGGGGAATGACTTTCCAGAATGATTTTATAAGATACTCAAACTATTCTTCTATTTAGACATCATTTAAATACACAAAGCAGAATGTTGAAATTGACTGAATTTTTAACAAAATTTAATAAACATCACTTTCATTTCAACTATCTAGCTATTGAATGGAAAATATTTGCATCTGTCGTGGTTCACGTTTTATCATTACTTGTTTATCATAAGGAGTGAAATGAACTTTAATGAGAAGACAGGTACAATTCAAGGTTATACATAAAATAGAACTAGTAAGTGTTTAGTTCAGGATTTTCAGGGAGTTTAGTTGATGGATTCAGTTGGAAATACAATTAATTGCATCTTCTCAGTGAACAAAATGGCTGTCAAATTAACCAAAAATCATAGCTGTAAAGAAACACTACCAGCATAGAAATCTTGTGGCAAAATAGCATTGTCAAAATGTTAAAAAATATGGGTGGCCATATATGTATATATTTTAGGATGGTTCTTATCCCAAAAAAAGAGGAAAATATGAAATATTGGCAAGAATGTAGAGAAACTGTAGAACATCTATATAGCTAGTAGGAATGTAAAATAATATAACAGCACCAGAGTTTGTAGTAGCAGTTTTTACAATAACCATAAGATGGAAATAACCCAAGTGTCCATCAACAAATGAGTGGCTTCACAAAATATGGTATATCCATATAACAGAATATTATTCAGTCTTAAAAAGGAATGAACTTCAGATGCATGCTACAACTTAGAGGAGCCTTGAAGACAGTATGCTGCGTGAAATATGCCAGCCACAAGGCACAAATATGATACAATTCCATTCATATGAGGTGCCTAGGACAGTTAATTTCATAGAGGCAAAATTAGAACAGTGATTTCCAGGGGCTGGAGGGAGAGGAAATGGGGAGTTATTGTTTCATGGGTACACAGTTCCAATTGGGAAGACAAGAGAGTTCTGGAGATGGTTTGAGGTGATAGATACAGTGTGAGTGTACTTAATATTACTGGTTGTAGACTCAAAATCAATGAAAATGGCAAATGTTATAAAAATGGTAAATGCTGTGAAAATGGTAATGCATATTTTACCACAGTTTATGTGCATGTAAAGAAACAATACAGTGTTCTGTCTTACCTTTTTTATGCATGGGGCAAATGTCCATCATCCCAGGTGTGAGGGTAGTGCCATTTTTTCCCTTCAAGTTTTCCTTTGAACACAGAATTAACAAGAGGAGAGACTTGGCTTTGAGCCTGGCTTCCTTTCCCTTGGCTTCAAGAACATTTATGGATGAAATAGGTAATCTGAAGTTTAAAAAAATTTAAAAAGGAGGGGGTTAAGGGTAGGACACTGATTTAAACAAGAAGGAGAAGAAGGGGGAAGGATAGAGAGAAGGGAGGCAGAGGGGCTCAAAGAGAGAAGAAGGGAAAGAAGACAAATCTTGTGAAACTTCACAGTGCTTATAGCTGCAGTCAATTGGAACAAGTTTCTTTTTTATTTGGTACGTAAACTTGTCCTAAGCAAGGCACTCAAAGGGAAAATTCCCAAACAGCAGTACTGGGTTTGGAGTCATCTGTCAAGTAAATCATGATATATTTTCTTGCCTTGAATAGTGTCAGCTGGAATATGTTACATTCCATCCTAGGAAGGGAATCCAACTGAACAATCCCCAACAATTGTTCAGTCTGGAGAGAGTGAAAACCTCCTTTCATGACTATTCGCAACATTTTTCTGTGATCTTCCAGTTGGGGAGATATAGTCAAACGGGAAAATGAGGATTGGAACGTTATACAGAGTTTTGGCAGCAACACAATATTGGTATTAGGGGAGACCAAGATTCCAATCAAAAGTCAATGCTGGGTTTGGTACAAGATATTCACTTAGGGAGAATGGAAAAAAATAATAAGGCAGGCCTGATAAATATTCGACACAAACTTAGAGTCTAAAAGTTTAACTCAAAATCTCTTTCCAAAGTGCCTGAAATCAAGCATTCAACCATGTAATATTTGACCAAGTAATGAAATTAATACCCCAAACTGCAAAAGTGTATAGTAAAAGCAAGTATCCATTTGAAGACTTCAATAGATTTAAAATGTAAGATTCAATATTTCTGAAATGTTACTATGTTCATTCACATCATTTGAAGTAAAATATACCAACATTTTATTTGATTTAGGAACTTGATATGGCTACCTTACCCATGAATGTCCACAGGAAAAAAATGAACTTGGCTATAAACTAGTTTCTGAATGTTACCAGCCTGGGTCCTCCTCCTCACTTCCAAATGTGGGACTAACATCACTAGAACAGAAAATATATATATCTACTCATGAAAGGTGGGAATTTTTAGATTATCTGGATGAAAACTTTTTTTTTCATGGAATATACAACCAATTGAAGCAGTATCTTTAAAGAAAATGTATTTGTCTTCATTATAATTTATCAGCTTAATTTCCTCTATTCTTCCCTTGTTTGGATATGAACAGTTGACTCAGAAAAACCATTTATTTTCCTACTGTACTATTGAATCCCCTCATCTAGCTTTTGGCACTGGCTTTGACTCTAAATATCTTTTATTTCATGCAAACAGAATCACTAGATGTTAACTTAAGTGACCACTCGTGCTCTAAGTAAAAAAGTGAATGAATCTACTCAGGAGAGAAGCAGATCAACAGTATAGAGTAGTTGATCCTTAATGTGCTAACTGTCACCCTTTGGGTTGATGTGAATGGAGGGAGTTTGAAAAAGACTCAATTTGTTGACAGAAAAATGCTAGTCGCCCAAGGCTAGATTTTTTTTGCCTTGGATTGTTTGGCGAGAACTTTGACAAAAATTTCGGAAAAAAATGATAACTTGGACTTTTGCCTACAATTCTTACAACCTCTCCCCGCTGGAGCTAAAAATTAGCATTAAAACACTTGTATTAAATTGGCCCTTTGAGTTTTAGTGTCTCTAGATTAACTCATTCTGCTCCCAATTCTGTTTCACGTGAATTTTCGAAGCTGCCTGGGTCCTGATATTCTAGCAATGTTGAGCTATATGGAGTCAGTCAAGCAAGCCAGCTTTGGGAGCTGGTAGGGGAGAACATTTTGAAATAATCAAACAAGAACATGCTTTTTAATTATCAGAGGGAGGGAGTGTGAATTGAGCCTAGTAATTGGACCCAAATGGAATTAAAGTTTTGCAAAACTGGGATGATTGAAAAATATTGGTAATGTCTCGATATGAAGTCAAACAGTGACTCCCTGCATATTTTAGCCCAAGTTAGATACAAAAACCCACCCTTTTATCCATTTTTGGAAGAAGACGTTGCTGAATGTTTCCCATGTCCCAGCCACGTGGTTGGGCACTAGACAACGCTTGATGCGTAAGACAAAAGGAGAAACGCTCCCTCTGGCCCTGCTAAGAGTGTGTCTCTCGTAGGTTAAGTCAGACCAGACAGGACCAGACAGGGCCGACCACTTGCGTGACATGTAGCCTCTCCCACTGACATTGTCTCCCATCCAGAAGGCGGACATCGTGATACAGAATGTCCTTTGGAGTGTTTCATTCCTCTGCCTTGTTTGCAACTGGTAGGTTCAGAAAGAAATCTTGGCAATGGCTGGTCAGGCACGATGAAGGCACAATGCGTGGCTCGGAAGTGAACTCATCCCTATTTTGAAACCCACTGATAACAAACTTTTTGGCTCTAGAGATACAGTGACATCACAGTTAAGAGGCTATTCCAGGAAAGGCTGTCAAATGGAAGACCGAGCCTGATCTACCTTTGCATTTTCAGTACCATATTTTGCTCAGTCAGTGCTCCAGAAATCTAAAGTGAAAGGAGGAGAAGCCCTCTGCATGGGGTTCTGCACAGCAGAGACCTGGAAGTCCCCCCACTGCAGTGATCCATGTCACTGAACGTTAACTTTGCCACTGTGTATAAACAAAGACTGCCTGGGGTATTTTTATTTCAGCTAGTTTGGAAGTCACTCAAAGAAGACTTCAGAATTAAGAAACTGATACTATCTTGGATACTGGTGATGGGCCATAAAAAATAAATTAGGCCCTTTAAAATAGTATGTCTTAAAAAAAAAAACATACCAAAAAAAACCCCCCAAAAAACAACACAGAGCTTATCCTCAAGAAAAAAATAGCAAATACATTTTGGATGCACTTTCCTATAATCAGTTGACTCTTTCTAGAACTCGAACAATATAATAGACTCAGAACTTTGTCGTAAAAGTAAAATCTCCAAAAGAATAATATAAATGTAGTAAATTTCATTTTTATGAATTTATTTATTCTTAAGAAAACAGAGACTCTGCCAATTTATTCCTCTACAACCTTCCGACAGTGTGAAGCACTGAAATAATATATGCTATATTTAAAAATTATTAGGAATCCATTAAATTGGCAAGATCTCCGATTTCATGTATTTTTGCTTTGGTGGGAAGCAAATCCCACAAACTCCCTACTGGAATGAGGTATTTTTGGATGTGACTGGTAGTCTTCTAATGGAGGGAAATGTTGTATAAATAAGAATGAATAATCGATTTTTATCTGCTAAATGCTCCAGGGTAGGACATAACAAAAGAACCTGCAGGGAGGGAGAAGAAAGTCTCCTCCCACTGTTCCCTCCTTCGGAGTCCTCTGCTGGTGAGATTTGGTGCTTTAGTCATACCCGTTTTCTCTAATAGTCTCTGCTTGCTGAGCAGAGGGAGCCAGCTCTTCTCTGCTCCTGCAGAGGCTGGTTTCTTTTAACTTCATTGTCCACACGAGGCAGGATGTCACCGGTACAGGCACACGCTGTCACACCAGTTTTGCAGCACAGATGGTGCGTTCTCCTCCAGCAAATGAGTGACAGCCTCTCGGGGGGTCTTGCTGGCTGTCGGGAGACCAGCGCCTGACCCAGCCCAGTTAGAGAACCCAGACAGTTAGAATCAAGGAATGTGGTCCTAATAGTGATCTGCCCCTTCCTCACTCCTTTTTTTTTCTTTGTTGTTTTTTTCTACTTACCTATACTAAGCACCATGTATGTTACCAGTTGATATAAGGGTGGTGTAACTGTTGTAAGAATAGAAGATAGCAAGACTTTTACTTGGTACCGAAGTGTATATGAAGCATTTTGGTTTTGGTTTCTTTTGTTAAAGGAAAGGTGCAGGCAGGAATAAGGTGAGTAGGCAGGCAGGCAGGCAGGCAGCAAGAGGAGGAAGATGCAGTCACTTATTTTTTTGCAATGGTTGGCTCCCTGGAATGACTGTGGACAACACATGGTGGATTTAACCCCTAAGTCATTAGGACACACCTATATACCAGGCCTTTCTTACATGCCACCCACCATGTGGGTCATAAAGGAAAGGAACGAGGCAAGTCCCTCCCTTGTGGAGTTCACAGACTAGATGATTGCCACCAGCTCCAGGTGCTTTCCAAGTTCAGGAAGACTGATTTCTCCAATAGTCTCTAGTGATGAAGCAGGTCGTTATAATGACTGGGGGAGGGACCAAGTCACCCTTCCACTCCCAGAGAGGTTAAATGACCAAACCCAGCTAAATCACTTAGTTCTGTCTTAAATGTTCTTCCTGTGAACATCTGCTGAGATGAGTTTTCGCTTTCGACAATATTAAGGATGTCATATAATCCCTTCCCTTTTTAATACAGTGCAATGCAATTACCTGGGTTCAATGAATTGATTTGTTATTTTTTAGCATTGTGGAAACTTTCCGAAAAAAACAATCATCCTAACTACTAGTAATGGAATATTATTTAATCATTTTTAAAGTTAGGTATACTCATAGCTGAATACCAAAAGGTGACTAAAATGAACCACTCTCATTAAATATCAGTGGATTCTGGGAAACAAGATATTAACCAAAACCTTCTATGAGCTGTAGACTTCAAACATATTTTCAGCAAAGACCGAAGGGTAAGAAAGGCTATGAAATAAGGAGAATCTAATCATTTTTAACCTTGGAAGATTAAGTGTATGTGAAGGAATATGAATGGAAAATGTTATACATTTTTGAAAATAAGAGAAACATAGCAAGTTGGCTCATTGTGGTGAAATAATACTGATTATGCACAGAGTTCTGAAAGTCCATCATTCCTGGATACGGAGAATAAAAATGCAGCACAGACTGAGCCAGAAGAAAGAAATCGTGATTGATATACAAGAACACGTTCCAAGTCCTTCAGAGAATTAAAATCATGCTCTATAATAGCAAGCATTGGATGTGGTGGATAAAACATTAATGCACCCAGCAGAAACATGCGTTTATTTTTTATTTTGTTTTTTGCACACCCCAGCAACCCACCTCCACCACTCTCTCCACTCCCATTCATGTGTCTTGAACTTGGGTCTGTAGAGTTCATTGACTGTACTTGAGCCACCTGAGTTACAGAGAAAGGCTAACAATGCACTTTAGGACTGGTGAATTTAAAGTCTTCTAGACTCTTACTGGTTTCTTGATTATGGCCAAGTCTGACCTGAATTGTGAATAAGAATCACTCCACCCTAGGGCAGCTCAGTATAGAAATGAGAAAATTAAGCTTCTACCAACAACTTTCCCACTGCCACAATTTTTATACTTAAATGGGTAAATTTAATAAAAAGCAGAAAAAATTTAAAGGTCATATGAGAAGGGAAGAAAATTAACCAAACCAGTTTTTAGGTTGAAATGCCTGATCAACATAGTAAAACTGGGCATGCTGGTGACCTTCTGCAGACCCAGTCCACGGCAGGCACCAACTTCTAAACAGGGAGAGGTGGGAAATGTTTGCAAAACAAGAATCATATTGACATCTTACCACCTCTGCCTCTTTATTTCTTTTTTTAAAAAACCTATTCCTCCCTTAATTGAGGCACAAAATTTGCAGCTGTTACTTGGCTAATTTATCATGAAAGAATATTTCTGTTAAAAAGGAAGACAAAGAAAATAAAATTCAATGAACAACACATGGCTATGGAGTAAACACATGCAAGATGTGTTCACAAATACTTTCGTTGTATCATATATGAGTCCCTTTACCCAGCTGACTCTCCACTGCATTAAATTTAGAAGTTTTATTTTTATGTTGAAACTTTGTGATACTGCATGGCTGAACTTGACAAAATTAGATTGCCTCTTGCCAGTGTATTTGTTTGGTTTCTCCAGAAGAAAAGAACCAACAGGAACTATAACTATATAATGTCATTTATTATAAAGAATTGGCTTGTGTTTTCTGGAGGCCAAGAAGTCATCAGATCTGTAATCAACATTCTAGAGACCCAGGGGAACCGATGGTATAGTTCCAGTTCAAATCTGGAGGCCTGAACCGGGAAAGCTGATGGTATAGTTCCAGTCTGAAAACCAGCAGAACCTAAGGTCCAAGAAAAGCCAGTGTCTCAGTTTCAGTCCAAAGACAGAAAAAAACTGATGTGCTAGGTCAAAGGCTGTTACATACGGAGAATTCCCTCTTACAGAGGGATCAGCCTTTTCTGTTCTAGTTAGGCCTTCACCTGATTGGATGAGGCCCACCCACATCAGGGAGAGGAATCTGTTTACTCAGTCTAGTGATTCAAATGTGAATGTCATCCACACCCAGAATAATGTTCCATATGCCTGAACATCTAGTGGCCCAGTCAAGTTGACATGCAAAATCAATCATCACAAGAGATTCAATGAAAAGATTAAAGGACTGCTGATAGATTTACATGCAAAGAATTATGCTTCTATCATAAGTTCAATAACCATAGACTATTTGCAGGCATGATTAAGGGGAAATTAGACTTTGATTGGTATCTATGGAGCTACCATAGTGTTTGAAGAAAAACTACTCTAAAAATATTAACCACTATTTAATTAGCTCATTAATGGATCTCTCAACTGTGCATGTGTTCAACAAACTTCAGCTGAGCATCCATTCTGTGCCAGGCACTGCACTAGACCCAAGGCATTCCGATAGCAAAGGACAGCAAACCTGTCAGCCAGAAACTCACTAGTGAGGCAGCCAAATAAAAAAATCAGGAAATACAGTGTTGATGGTAGCATGATCACACACATTGTATCAGCCTAGAACAACATTCTTTATGCTTTTGTTCCAAATGTACTAACCAGTAGCTTTTGATCATTTGCAAAGGTATTCTACTTTGGGCCATATGTGATGCAGCCACCTAGTTACAGGCCGTGTGAGAGGGGCTGAGCTGAGACACAGCAGCGATACCCAGGAGAGAGAGGCCCAGCTTCCTTTGGGAGAGAAGGGGAAGGTAAGCCCATTGATGCTGAAAAAATAAGCATAGGTGTTCAGTAGGCAGAGGGAGCCAGAGAAAGGGAAAGCAGAGCCTGTGCCTAGGGGCCAAGAGGTACCGTCAGTGGAGGGTGTGGAAAAACTAAATATTTGGACATGCCTGGGGCAGGAGAAATCAGGCAGTGGGTAGCGGGGGTGGTATGTCTGCGGGGGTTCGAAGTAGCTGAATCCTGAAGTCCTTGGTGTTTGAACACAGCTTCTTCGTGATGATGATAAGCTCGCAGCAGATAAAGGTGTGGGTTGGATTTGTGATTTGGAAACATGAATGTGTCTGTTAAAAACTGACTTGGAGAATTTCCTCCCTTTGAATCAACTTTTAAAAAATTAAGTAAATATTAGAATTGTTGTCATCAATATCTTCACTATCACAGTTTTTAGAAGTTCTGTTGGAATAATTACCGTCAAGATTCAGGCATTAGGTTAAACAGGTCACACACATACTCTGTCTCAGTCAGCCCTCACGGCAGCCTCTGTGATCTCAGATCTGACTCCCAAACCTGTGGATTTTTTTTTTTTTGGGGGGGTGACATCACAAGGAAATTTTCACCCTTTGCAGTCATTTTAGTTTAGTGCATTTATTGTGTTTAATGCAAAAACGGTTTGCTTTGCTCAGTGGCCATTCGGAAGTGTCGCCAGGAACCGGAGGACCTAGGAATAAGACCTCGCTGCTCACACCAAGCCCTTCTCAGTGGCCACCTGTCTGTTGTCACGACGGTTATTCAGAAATTCTGAGCATTTGCTCGAGATTTGCATGCTTCTTCAGGGACTATTTATTTGGAAGTTTTTGATGACATCATCAGTAGAAATAAGAATAACTCAGGATCTCACAGATACAGATGTGAAGGTCTGTTTAAACAGTAAAGGAGTTAAGTGGCACTTGGAAAAGATGCCTAGTGCACAGATATTCACTCAGTCCCCTTGGAAATGGTTCCAAACAGAGTGAATCACCACCTACCCCCCAAAAAAGAATTTTGCTCCAGAACATCAGTGTGGCAGAACTTTGAACACAAGGGCTCCTGTAAGGAATTTTTAGGAAAATGAATCTCAAGTCACCTGTGAGTCCATAGTCACAGTGCTGGTGACTTTTGAAATTTTTCTTTTACTCCATTTGCTTGCCTCCTCTCCCCTTCCTTTCTGGTAACCACTGACTTTATAGACCGTAAAAGTTGATTTTTGTTTGATTTGGTTCATTTGTTTGTGGAACGAGGTCAATTGTGTGTGGAAGGACAGAACTGGACTATTGGTGGTGAACTTACATAAACTTATGTACAGATGGTTGATTTATAAGGGTGCACACCTTAAACCCAGATGCTATAATGCAATGTTCCTTCCATTAGAATAAAGAGCATTAAAACAATTCTTTTCATAAATTTGAAAAAAATTTATAAATTCAACTCTAACTTGCTTTCTCTCAGACTTGACTTTTTCACTCTCAGGCAATAAACCAAAGGCGTGGGGGTGGGGTACATAGCTGATCTTTTTCCTAATCAATTGGCATGTATCTTTTGCCTTATCTTTTTTTCTTATGAGAAAAATTTTTAAATTAAAACTTTATTAGTCACCACTTCTAAGGAATCAAATCACCATGTAAATCCAGAGATCTGTGGCTGAGGAAGCCAACTCTTAGAGATTAAATCACTTGTTTACAAAGGAGCCAGTTCTCTGACTTCAAAGCCCTCTACCACTTAGTGAAACAGACCCACTGGACAAGAGAAAGTTCAGAAAACAAAGCTTAAGAAGATACATAAAGTTTAAAAGAAGGGAGAAAGAGTCAGAAGTTCTTTATACTTTCAGAACATTGAGTGCCTCTGAATCATGATACATGAATTCTATTTACTGGCCACTACTTACATTTCTACAGTTTTAAAGGTATGACTCCTAATCATTTCATTGGACCCCCTTGCTTTCCCATTGGAGTTACATGAGAAATCAAGAGATCTGACTTGTCATCTCTGTTTGTAGACACTTGTCTGTAGTTAGCTACAGACAAATCACGTCCCAGGAAAGAAAGGGTGTGATATTGTGATTTATAATAAGAAATTGATATTTGGTCTTTCTCCACTGCTCCTGGCATACATCTCCTAAAACCCGGGTCATTTCCTACTTTGTCCTTCGTTTGAAATAGCTCCAGATTCTTAAGTGAGATGAGGGTCTTGTTATTCATAAAAGGCCCCTTTCAACCACCTTTGAGTTTATGTTAATAGAAGACTTTTGGAAAGCCTTCAAGAGGGGATATGGTTGCCAAAGGAACCAACCAGGATTAGAAATCTGGAACTTTCAGTCTCATCCTCAACCTCCTAAGAGGGAAGACAAGTTGGAGATTGACTCAATCACCAGTGGTCAATGATTAAATCAATTCTGCTTGTGCATTGTAACGCCATTAAAATCCCAGAAGGAGGGGTTTGGAGAGCTCCGGGTTGGTGGGTACACTGAGGTCCCAGGAGAGTGTTTGTTCGTGAAGAGCCTGGAGACTCTGTGTCCCCTTCCCCATTCATGTCTCCCATCTGGCTGTCCCTGAGTTGCCCCTTTTATAATAAGCCAGTTATTCAGTAAGCAAACTGTTTTTCTGAGTTCTGCGAGCTGTTCTAGCAGATTAATTGGACCCAAGGAGATGGTTAAAGACAGATTTCACAACAGCAGATTTGTCAGGAGCACAGGTGTTTCGGACTTGCAACGGGCATCTGAAGAGGATGGGGCGGTCTTAGAAGACCGGACCCTGAACCTGTGGGATCCGACGCTGCTATGATGCTGTCTCCAGGGAAACAGTGTCAGAACTGGGTTCAAATTGTAGGACACCCATCTGGGTCACAGAGTTGCCTGATGTGCAGAAAACCCACACACCTGATGCCAGAGGTGAAGTGGGGTCTGGAGTTGTTTAAGAGTGAAGGAGAGACTGGTTTTCCTTTAGAGACGGGAAGTTTCATGAGCAAGTCCAAGGCCTTTTTAGAAAATCTAAATTTGTCAAGGTCAGAAAACGCAGGCTTACTGAAGAGAAAAAAGTAAACAACATTAGAAATCCTTGTGTAGTGAGTTAATACTGAAATACTAATCTCTCTTCCTTCCCTCCTCCTCCTGTTCCTGCCATTTAATTAAACTAGGCCATTCTCTGCTTATTGAATCAAGAAAGGGATGTGACAGTAAAACAGAAGAAAAAAGGGCCTTTGCCAGAATTTTGAGTTTCCAGAGACAAGGCCATAGGCATCAGTAAAGACTCAAGGAAGAGACTCAGGTTTCTAACTGGGTAACTTCCTCTCACCCCTTGGGGACGTTTTGGAAAATGTGTTATGTACTATGAGGGATTGGGGAAAATGTTTGTCACAACTGGGAAACAATGTCCCATTACCTTCAAGTAGTAGATGGGACCAGGGATGCGAAACAATCCTACACAACAAGGCAGAACTCACCCCACTACTTCGAGCACTCCTGTTAAAACGCACTGGTGGGCAAGGTGAGTCTCCCAATACGGAGAAATTGGAACCCTGTGTATTTCTGGTGGGAATGTAAAATGATGCAGCTGCTGTAGAAAACAGGATAGCAGTTTCTCAGAAATTAAATACAGAATTGCCATATGATCCAGAATTCTACCCTGGATCTATACCTTTAAAGAAAAAAAATCAAAGCAGTGACTAAAACAGGTAATTGTATACCGCTGTTCATAGTAGCATTATCACCATAACCAAAAGATGCAAATAACCCAAACGACCATCAACAGGTTAGTGGATAAGGAAAATGTTGCTTATATATACAATGCAATATCATTCCACCTTAAAAAAGGAGGAAATTCCGACACTTTCTACAGCTCTGGCTGAACCTTAAAGACGACGTTAAGTGAAATAAGCCAGTCACAAAGGTGCAGATATTGCTCAACTTCACTTACATGTAGTACCTGGAATAGTAAAGTTCATAGACTGCAGAATGGTGGTTGCCAGGGGCTGAGGGCGGAGGGAAATCGGAAAGCAGCGTTGAAGCTTGAGATGAAAATGCTCCAGACAGGGAATGTAGTGAAGGTTACACAGCAATAAGAATGTACCTAATGCCACTAAGATGTATCAATTTATGGCTGAAATGGCAAATTTGTTTTTTAAAGGAAAAGAGCAGGCAGGGAGGGAGGCAAGCAGGCAGGCAGGCAGGAAAAGAGAGGAGGAAGAAGCATTTTGTTTTATGTTTAGTTATTCCCACCGGATCTGGGACTCGAACCCAGGGGTGTGTAGCACATGTCCTTCAGAAATGACTGACTCACCTGCTGCTGCCCCAGGGCACACCTGAAATGGGAAATTTATGTCATGTGTATTTTACTATGATTTGACTGATGAGGCTGAAGCAGAAAAATGCAAATCTTTTCTGTCCTTCATGCCAAAAAGGGATTCCTCAGGCTGGGAGTAGGAGAAGCACGAGAGGCAGAAAGAGCAGGGCTCCTGAGAAAGGACCCTGCTCTGGCTCTTGGAGCAAAACCTTCTCTATGTGAAGACAGGAGACGCACAGGCCTCACTTCCTGGGAAAAGTCCTGAGACTGGAGAGAATTCTGAATTAAAAACATGGCGATGTGCTATGTCTTGGCCTTCCAGGTCTTGGCCTCACAAAATCTCCAGGCACCAGTGGGTGTAATCATTACTGTGTGACCAACAGTGGTGGGAAACTGGCTCAGAGAAGCAAGGGAGCTTGCAGGGCAGGTAGCTGGAGCTGAAGGAGACAGGAGAGCTCACAAGGATGGAATGTACTGGCAGGGGCAACCCAGGTTGACAATATGTCTTAGCTCTACGTAAATCACGTCAGAATTCGTATGTGACACCAGAGAAAGTTCCAGAATTGACTGAAGGAGGTCTTGATATAAACTATAGTTACATCATATAGTTGTTTTTTCTTTCACAATGACTCTGCAGTCTAATCTAGAAGATCATCCCTCCATTCCTTCCAGTTCTTTACAGGCTGTGCAGTCACATGCAATGTCATAACACAATTCAAGTTAATTTGTCACCTGTATGAAAACATCCATCATTTATGACTTTATTTAGCATACTGACATGATGCCTTATCTGTTAATTCTTTCATTTACCTGGAACAGAAGGAGGAAATGGGCTGCCCATTCTGTAAGAATTTGAAGTTGAAAATGGCGGCATGGCCCCGTAAGTAAGTTTGTGCAAACGGACAAGCAGATAAACAGTGGAGGATTGGGACACTGCCTCCTTTGCCTCCTCAAACCAAACGAGCAAAAGAAATGAAAACTGTAGCTCAGTGCCTGCTGCCTTGAGTGAAGAGTGAAGAGACCCTGCCACCGTGAGCTGCTGAATAAATAACCTCCTGTATCATGTGTGGGCTGGAAGCTGAGCTTTTCAGAAAGGTGTGACTTAAAGCTTTCTCAGAAAAAGGGAAAAGACAATTTACTGCGCCAGGAACAGGGAAGGTTGCCTCCTTTCTTCCTCTCTTCCTGTTAGGTCAATGCTTTTCTTTTGTCATTCACAGCATGTTTCCTCAAGGTTTCTGGGGTGAGGAATCCAGCGCACCCACCATGGAGGGCTGGGACCTCTGTCCCAAGAGGCAGCAGTGCCCACAGGCAACAGCTTTCAAGTGTAGGTGACAATTTTCTATTAGCGAATGAATATAATTGAGCTCTTGTTATGAGATGTTCAGCACATGCTGGTGTGTAGTTTTTGTTTTTTTATGTTTTTTTTCTTGAAAGCCATGATGCTAAGCCCTCGGGACTGGGTTTGGCACTCTGAACACCAGATTTTAGTATCTGAAAATGTAAAAGCTAATTTGAAAAATACTTAGTAAACGACTTAATATAGCTGTCATCTGCTGATATCAATTTAATATGATTGCTCTCAGTGTTAATTTCAAAATCTAGTTTCATCTAATAGGCAGCTCGCGGAGAATTCACAGCTTCAGTTCGCTAATTCTACTGCAGGTATATGTTCCCTGAACTATTCGGACAAATCCTTGTAATTCTGGGACTGTAATCCACAGGTAACTAATCTCCTGTTGGGCGGCGGGGGAAAAAAAAGACCAGTCCTGGTCTTCATCACATTTCTATACTCTGCTGAGGCCAGGTTTGGGTGGTTTCCAGTTTCCGTGTATTTAGAGCCTTCAGCTGCCTGAAGGACTTCTCAATGTTCTTGCTTCCTCTCGTGTCTGCTGTGGGGAGTCTCACAGTTGTAGCTCTCTCTCTGGCGAGCCCTTGATCTCTTTCTCCTTCCCCCTCACCCTGGGAATGGAAGGTATGTGCTCTGCAGTCTCAGTAACGCTGGCTTTTAAGTGAGACCACAGTACAAAATAATAAATGAGATTTTCAACAATGTTTGAAGTGGGTGCGAGCCATGTTGTACGTTTCAAGACTGATATTCTTGCAGAAGTCATTGTGGAAGATGACGAAAGACAAATGAATCACAGATGAGGGTGAAACAAAAACAAATGAAATAAAGAAAACAAACAGACGGATGTTAGAATGATTTTCTATTCCTAATTAGGCTCGATACCACCATGTCTGGTTACCTGCATGTTTTCCCTCAGGTCTTTTGACCTTCTTAAGAAAGGAAACAAAGAAGTCACTTCAGTGGACCCATGTTTCCATTTCAGTGGGAGGCACAACTGATTCACCTAAGAGACTAGCATCCATCACACCCTCAATTAACTTAACCAGGTTACTTGGTAGCCAGGTGCTGCCAGGCTTTCGCTCCATTGCTTGTGGCAAAAAGACATTCATGTTCACATCACCCCCTTTCTGAACTCAGCAAATAATAATCATGACATAAAATGACGGATAAGGGAACTGCAATACATAGAGCTCTGGAAATGAATGGATGCCCAATTTACTAGCCCCGGTGTGCGGGACACCGTAAACAATGATGGCATTCCCAAATGACAAAGATTCGAAGATGGAATGAATCTCTGTCTATGGCTTAATGCAGATATTGATTCGTTTTCAAAAATTTAAGTCGAACAAACCCAGTCTGATGAACCATACCCAGTTTCATCAACCAAAGTTGATAAAAACTTTGAAAACCCGAGTGTAATTCTTTATTAAAATTAAAAAACATGCCAGGTTTTGGAAGAAAACCCTAACTCTAGGGAACTAGATATCATCCTGGTGGCAGGTGATCACTCCAATGATGATTTGCTAATCAACAAAGAAATATCTGATTAGGGAAGAGAGCTGTGGTTGACATCACCTTAACTCAGCAATCAACCTTGGGTCACCTACAGTGGTGCAGTCAGATATAAGAAGAATTCTTCAAAATGTGTAACCTGAATCTCGTCAAGACTTTAGAGCTTAAAGATCTTCAGCAGATGCAGCAAGTTAAACCACCATGAAAAAGAATCAAAAAGTCCCTAATTGGAACATTCTATAAGACTGCCGGTCTGGCCTCTTCAAAAGTCAATAGCCTGGGGAAAAGGTAGGTGTGTATGTTGTATTCTAGATGAAAAGAGACTGAAGACATATCTGTAACTTGTGCTCCCCAACTAGATTCTAAATCAGAACAGCAAAAAATCTGTAAAACCAAGGATGTAAACTGAATGCGGACTGGGAATTACATGACACCGGGGAGCTAACGTTAAGAGGAATATATTGGAATTTGGTTACATAAGATGTCTTTTTTGTTGTTGTTGTTATTTTTTTTTGAGATGGATATCTAAATGGTTACTGGCTTTGAAATAGTTCAACAATTAGCATGCTCCGGTGGCATAGAGGTTAGGTCTGCCTCCTTCAGAGGAGCAGCACAGTCCACATACATCCCAAGAAGCAGGGTTCACATTTTGGGGCTGGGGGTTGGAGGAGAGAACAAATAAGAACTAAATAAAAATAAAATGCTTCTTCCTCCTTGCTCTTCCTGCCTGCCTGCTTGTCCTCATTCCTGCCTGCACATTTCTTAAAAAAAAAAAAAAAAGTCAACAACAACAAAAAATACAAATCTATAAAGAGGGCAAAATGATAACAATTATTGGTTAAAGATATCAGGTTATGAGTATTGATTGTACAGCTTGTTTCACATTCTCTGCCTCTTTGAACATTTTTGTTAAAAAGTTTTTCAAAAACTTACCTTTATTAGTTAATAATTTCTGGGAACTGAATGTTTCAAGACTAGTTTCTCTCCATCCATTTGAATCAGATCAACCTGCCAAATTCACCAAAGAAATAAATGAATAAATCAAACGCTAACACACATTTTTAAGTAGAACTTGCAGCCCTTGAGTGAAAAGTTACCCACTGGCAGCAACAGGAGAAAAGACGACAATGCAAACTAAGCCACATTCCGGAAAAATGGAATTTTCCTTCCATTTTCTTTACCACATGAAGAAAAACCAGAAACGAAGTGGCAACCATGTCTTGTTTTTATGTACCTTCAGATCAGTGGAATTGGTTCTTTACTGTTCTTACTTTTAAGCAGATGATTTAAAAGTGCCAACAATCCTGCTCATTGCAAAGTATCTGTTTGATCAGCTTTTCAGTGTGACTTCCTTGAAGCACAGAAAGAACCTGTCAGAAAAAGAGTTGGACTCAGAGAACTGCCTGTCATTTGTAAGCATTTAGCCAATTAATGAGATAATGTATTCCTCACATCTCTTTTGACCAGCCTGCATTTCTTTCTGGATCTATCCACTGAGTGTGCTTATTAACTTTTAGTTTCTTTGGGCTTTAATTTTGTATTTGAATAAGCCGATGGTTGGAATGGCTTAAAGACTCTTAACTTAGGCTGCAAGGCTCATGAATCTCCTGAAATGGAAATATTTCACTGGATTAGTGCAGAAGCATTTTTTTGAAGACAAGTGTAGATAAGACACCATTGTGGCAGCTACTCACACCTAACAGTATTGGCTATGTCCTGGTCCCTTGATGGGTGCTGGCCTTGTGACTTGCTCTGACCAATGGAATGAGCAGAAGCTATGTTACGTGACCTCTAGGCCTTGGTTTTACAGCTTCTGCTTTCATTCTCTTGGAAGGCTGCCTGCACTGTGTAAGCTAGCCCTGCCCCTCATGCTGGAGCCATGTTGCTCAGTGGACAGTCAGCAACAAGACCAAACATGTGGGAGGCTAACTGGGACCACCTGCCCAGATAACGGAAGCTGCCCAAGATGTCCCAGAAAGAGGCAGAAGAACCGCCCCGCTGGGCCCAGCACAAACGGCTGAGCTGTGAACAAATCAACGGTAGCTCTTTTAGGCCACAGAGCTTTGGGCTGATTCATTATTTTATAATATTCATCTACTTCAAGAGAGTATTTAGCTCTTATCTAATTCTCAAAGGTTCTGAATGATTGAATTCAAATTCAATTATTTAAAATTGTATGCTTCCTAGTTTTTATTCTCTTCCTAAATCATGGGAGAGGTATGATTTAACTTCCCAAGTCCTGCATTCAAACTGTATTTTAAAAATAAATTCTCAAATTATCAACTGAAGAACCAGCAGGTCTTTGACTCTATAGTTCAAAGACTTTTTCTACTTTCCTCTTGGAAAAAAGAAAGATGAGATAGTGTTTGGAAACCTCTTTCATTTGCCACACTTTTTAAAGATTAAAACAATTTCATCTGAAAATTCTATTAATATTCTGGCTTACTATTTCCAGGCCAGAGTTTGAACTTATTTAGGACAGCTGATATTTGCTCCTGCATGACCTTCTCTTCAATGTCTTCCAGGTAAACTTTGTCCCATCCGCCCTTTCTGGTCTGAAGAATAATATAAGGCGTGACCTTCTTGGACCCTCACTGTTAATACAACGGGGATTATCACAGCCTTCAACGGATCCTGTACTTTCTTGCTTTTGTTTCAAACAACTCTTTTAATCACCTAAATGTCATCTTCCATCTGGATTTAGTCTTTCTGACTCTTTTTCTCATGTATTCTTGACAGATTTTTTTGTATCCATGCTGCTTTTTCTAGATTCTTTCACATTTTACATAGTCCATTCAAAAGTATAGCTGCTCTCAGCAGACAGCTTCCCCTATGAAGATACTAAATCTTTTTGATGACATCCTTCCTTTTTCTTTTCTTCTCCTCCACCCTTCCCTTTCCTTTGCCTTGGACCATTGACAATAGTAGCATCAGAATTTTACTTTGAGGAATCGCCCCTGCTTCTTTCTGGAATCTCAGTCCTGGGGTGGGAAGGGGTCAAAGTCAGGCTTTTATAATTTCCTGAGGCATTTTAAAACTCACACTAACCAAGTGTGTGTCTGGCAGTGACCACATCCCTCTGGAATTTTCTGATGGCCAGGTGGCCCTCTTCCAGTTTTCCTGTCACTTCTGATTTTCCATCCAGGGCCTTGGAGTTGGCCAGAATTAGAAGCAGGGTGTTAATCCTCTTCATCACTTCCTCTCCCTTCTGAAAGATGAAATGATCAGGCAGGTTAGTGATTTTCAACCTGGCTTCACATTCCAGTCACTTGGGGACACTTAACAAAACAGTGTGTAGAGTCCTGCTCTGAGAGATTTGGCTCTAATTAGCAAGGGTGGAGTCTATCAATTAAGAAAAAAATTTCTAGATTATTCTAATGTGCGGTCAGGGCAGAAAAACAGTAATAGAGGCAAATCATGGATTTATCAGATGTTCTGAGTTTATAAAATGAGACATCTGGCAGATGTCTGGATACCTGAAGCCCCCATCATTAAGGTTTTGAATGCTCCTCTTCTCTAGTCCATTAAGTTTTAACACAGGCAATCGAGATCTAGCATGTCTAAACGAGATAATGACAACCAGAACCATGACATTGCTTCCTAATTGTTGATATTAATCTCAACACAGCCCTAACAGCTTTAAACAAATGAAGCTAGACAGCAAAAAGTCCTTTGAAAAGCTCAGAAAACCAGGGTTGGGGACATTAGGCTCTTTCTGAAATTCCACATCAAGATAATCTGTTGTTCTTGAAGGCTTTCCTTATTAGTTAAGAGTGATTTGACAAAGGATATACATTTAAAATGAGGAAAAGACAATTTTCTCTCTCCTTGGTTTAGTTTTCAGGATTTTAATTCTGCGTTACTCAAAAGTCAACTGAGATGTCAAATACATTAGATCTTTTTTTTTGAGAAATGCGCTCTCACCACACATCACACATACCACCCATCTGGGTGTTTTAGAATTTTAAATTCTAATTGTTAATTATGATCATCAAGTATGCAAATGCCATTTTTCCACGAGGCTATTGTTCTTTCACAATAGAAACAGCCTTGTCTGTGGTGAGTGACAGAGCTGACTTTGGTCTCATCCTCAGGGGTAAGCTAAGTGTCAGCCAAACTGGACATCGAAGAGTGGACAGCAAATGAACCTTGGAGCAACATGGCTTGCATCGAGCATCTCTTAAAAAGACCTACTGAGGGCAGAGCTGCATCTTGGCAACCACAGCACGTGCCGGGAAAGGGTCAAATGCAGTTGGGTCATTTAGGAGGCATTGTTAGACACCGCGGGTAGCTGAGGGAATTCAGCCTCCTAGGAGTTAGAAATGACCCTGAAAGAACATGAAGATGCAATTTTTCTCACCGCTTACTCAAGGAATAAAAAGCATAGCATGTTCTAAAACTTGAGCTCTAATCTGTTCTGAGTTAGCTGGGTAGAAACTGCTATCTGGGGGACGGTGGAAGTCCAGAGGCGAGCTCTGGAGGAATCTAAAAACAGAAAGACAACAGAGAAAATACACAACATTCTCATGTTGAAATACTGCAACTGCTTTCAATCAAGCAGCCCTTTTGGAATCACAGGCATTTGTCAATAATTCAGTTTTGCAAATGTTTTGCAATAAGGTTTCATCTGACAAAGTCTCAATAATGTACTTTTCCACTTTCTAAAGAAAGCTCATGTGGAAAATGGTGTCCAATAACATTAACGGGAGTATTTTGAAACTGTGGACACTAAGAAGATGAGTGTTTGCTCTCTCTCCCACTCTAACTCCTGCCATTTTGAGCTAGGATCACAGGAGTCTGAAAGCAATGCCTCAGAAGATGGTGGAATGGAAGAAGAATGCCTGACAAAACAGGGCAGAGTTAACAGCAGAGTGAAAACAATGGACACAGGTGTACGTGTGCTGGGAAAATTCCTTCGTTCTTCCGAGGTTCCTTGGGCTGGTTGACCAAGTAGGTTAACATCAGACAGACTAGTAGGAGAAAAAGACTAAACTTAATTACATATGCATCAAGACTTTACATGGTTCTAAATTCTAGAGTAAATGGGGCAATCTTAAGACTTACACATGCTGAGCTAAGGAATGGGATAGGGTTTGGGTTATCAAAGAGACAGGAGGGGGAACTTGACATGTGGGATGATTTCATGACAAAACCTTAGTTCTAGATGTTTGCCTTTAGATGGGGTTCTCTGATAGAAAGTTTTCCGGAGATGCCTCTAAATGTAGGTAATATTTATTCTTTAAGGTAGTAGTAGTAGTTTCTCTGGAGATCCACAGGCCCTCAATGGAGGCCACATACCCAGGTGTCATGTATTGGAAAAAAATCTACTCTGGTATCTTGTAAAAAGTCTATATGAACATTTTGGGAAGCCCAATCCTACACAGTATTTCCTAAAATTGTGAATTTAACTCAGAATGAGAGCTATTTTAGCATCTCTTTCATTTCACTTAGACATACCTAAAAGCACAAAACATGTCACCACCCATTGCCAAAAGTGCTACTGGAAACAATGTATAGTTTTGTATCAGGGTAAAAATTGAAGATTCATGTATAAATATTTATGAAAGTTTTAAAAAAACAATCACGTTACGATTATGCTCCAACTAAAACTATACAGACTTCTAAACAAATCTGTTGATTTTCCTAGAGAAAAAGAAGATTCTTGCTGGTTCAAATTAAGATACACATATTAACAGGGAAATTATTGTTTATTACTGATTGAAAACAGATCGGGCATTCCTTCAATTAGAAATAAATATACACTAAGGCAAGCTAACGAATGGCAGAAAATTTCACAAATCATGTATCTGATAAGGGCTTAATATCCAAAATATATAAGAAACTCATATAACTCAATAGCCACAAAGCCAAATAACTCAATTTTAAAATAGACAGAGGATCTGAAGACATTTCTCTAGAGAAGATACACAGATGGTCTATAAACATGAAAAAATGCTCTACAGCTCTTATTAGTGGAGAAATGCAAATAAAAATCATAACAAGAGACTACCTCACACCTGTCAAATGGTCTATGTCAAAAAAACTAGAAACAACAAGTGTCGGAGAGGATGTGGAGAAAAAGGGTCCTCCCACATTGTTGGTGGGAATGTGTATTAGTGCAATCTCTTCGGAACAGTATGGACATTCCTCAAAAAAGTAAATATGGATCTACCATTTATTCCAGAAATCCCACCTCTAGGTATATATCCTAAGAATGCAAACACTAATCAGAAAAGTTATCTGTACCCTCATGCTCATAGCAGCACAGTTCACAAGAGCCAAGACACAAATACCCATCAGCAGATGACTGGATAACGTTGCAGTATTTGCACTCAATGGAATTCAATTCAGCTCTTAAAAAAACATGATATTGTGCCTTTCACGACAATTTGGATGGAACTTGGGGTGATTATGCTAAGCAAAATATATCAAAAAGAAAAAGAAAAGTACTGGAAGATTTCACTCATATGCAGAATATAAAGAAACTAAGTGAATAAACTAATCAAACAGAGCAAAACTCACAAGACTGAAGAGTATGGGAATTGAGGGCTGAAGGAAGCGACCTGGGATTGAGGGAGCAGAAATGACAGAGGTGACAGGAAACAGAACTCTAATGGTGGGAGTGGTGTCATATACACAGATAGAGGTGTGAATTGATTGTGCTGAAAATCGTAATATAATATAAACCAAAGGAATCATAATAAAAAATAAAACTAAGAAAGAAAAGCAGTGGATCAGATTAGAGATTATTCCAACCACACAGAGATGGCCAACAGGTCAATGAAAAGGTACTCAGCATCATGAGGGAAATGCAAACCCAAACCATAATGAGATCAAGCCTCACACCTGTTAGGATGGCTAGTAGCAAAATTACAAGAAGTAACAAGTGTTGCCAAAGATGTAGAGACAAGAGAAGCTTTGTGTTCTGTTGGTGGGGATATAAATTGGTGCAGCCATGATGGAAAAGAGTATGGCGGCTCCTCAAAAAAGTAAAAATAAAACTACCTTGTGAACCAGCAATTCTACTACTGTGTATTTATCCAAAGAAATAAAAAACACCAACTTGAAAAGTTCATTGCAGTATTCTTTATAATAGCCAAAATAGGGAAACGAAATCTAAATATCAACTGATGGATGAATGGATAAAGAAGTTATGAGATGGGTGCACCCTGGTGGCTCAGATGACTACTGGAACATGAACCATGTAAAGCCCAGGGACCCAGGTTCTTGACCCAGTGGCTGGGGCCAAAACCCCAAATGAACAAACAAATAAATAAAAATGCTTCTTCTTCCTCTCTCTTCCTGCCTTCTTGCTTGCCTTCCTCTTAAAGCACAACAACAAAAAACTCTTTTTAAAAAGATATATGTATATATATATATATATATATATAAAACATACACACATGTTGTATAATTGTATGTATACATACACAGCGGAATGAACCTTGGGTACTATGCTGAGTAAAATAAGTCAAAGAAGGGCAAATGCTGTATGATCTCACTTATATGTGGAATCTGAAAATCAAATAAATAGAAAACAGAGCTCACAGACACAGAAAGCTGATTGGTGCTTGCCAGAGGTGGAGACTGGGGGAGGAGGTTGTTGAATGAAGTGGGGTCAAAAGGTATAAACTTCCTGTTATAAAATAAATTAGTCCTGGGCTGTAATATACAGAGGGTGACCATAGGTAACGGTACTGTGCTGTGTATTTGAAAGCTGCTAAGATAGTAAAAGCTCTCATCATAAGAAAAAAATGTTTTATCTATGTATGATGATATAACTAGATTTATTGTAGTGATTATTTTACAATATAGACAAATATTGAATCGTTATATTATATTCCTGAAACCTATGTCAATTTTACCTCATTGAGAAATCATCATAACTTTAAAATACATTTAATAAAAGAAAGCCCATTCAAATTTTAAAGGAAAATTACAACCCCCATGGAAAACAGTAAGAAGTTTCCTCAAAAAGCTGAATATGGAAATCCCATATGATCCTGTCATCCCACTTCTAGGTATTTACCAAAAGATACAAAAATACTAGCTTAGATTCATGCATCCCCATGTTTACTGCAGTCCTATTTACCATAGCTAAGAACTGGAAAATACTATCAGGTGAATGGATAAAGAAGATGCGACATATATGTATATATGTGTGTGTGTGTGTATACACATACATACAATGGAATATTACACAGCCCTTAGAAGAGATGAAATCCTGCCTTTTGAATTAACATGGATGGATCTAGAGGGGATGATGCTAAGTGAAATAAATCCAAAGAAGATAAGATACCAGAGGGTCTCACTCATAGGTGGAAAGTGAACAGACAAAACAAAGGAACAGATGAAACGAAACCAACATTTAGACACTTGCAACAGAACTGTGGGGACCAACAGGGACTGGAGGGAGTGGGGGGCAGGTGGTGGCAGAACCCACTAGACAAATGGTGAAGAATATTTGGTGATGGGGTGGATGTCAGGGTATGCTAATATGTATTTGAGGAATGGGAAACTTGCACGTATGAGTTTATTTAAATTTGTAAAACAAAGTTACTGCAATAAAATACTAAAAAAAAAATGTAAAGCTGCAGGCAGGAATGAAGGCAAGAAGGCAGGCAGGCAGGCAAGCAGAGAGAGGAAGAAGCACTTCGTTTTTAATTTTTATCCTCTTGTTCAGACTGGTTATCCCTGCCCCACCGTCCCAACATTCAAACCCAGGGACATGTGGTCTGCACTCCTTTGGAGGCGACTGACATAACCCCTACTCAACCAGGTTGTGCCAGAAGTATATTCATTTTATAATAGCTTGCCAAAGGAACGCTAGCACAATCAGATCTCAGGTGTACATCGTGAACTGCTTTCTTCCAACTCTTAGTAGTGCTGCAAAAGCCACACCCAGTGCTGGTGATATTTGAGTCTTGCCAGCAGCGCAGTTCATCTTCTGATTTTACGCTAAAACAGTAGGCGTTCCTACTCTGGCATGCTTCCGGCAGGATGGCACAAATGACTGGGATCAAAAAGAAGAGGACATTCTACCTCTTCACTGGAACCAAGCCAGTTAATTTAAAATGAGTTAATTTAAAATGCCCAACTTGACTGTGATAAAAACAGGCTTGAAAAACAATACTGTTTGGTTTAGAAAGAGGGTAATGAGGAAAATGCAGTTCCCACTCCAGTGTCACTGGAATGCAAAGCCACATTTATTTGCATGTGTGGTATCTGTAAAAGGTCCAAGGAATTTTGTTTTTGGTGTTTTAAATTGTTTATAATGTATTCTCTTTTTTTATTCCATCAGCTAACAATTTCCAGAAATGATGGAAATCAAAAGATGGGAAAATATAAATGCGTTTGGAGTCTAAGAAAATTACCAGTTTCAACATCAACTCCAGCCACAGTTCGTAAAGCAGGTGATTATGGGGACAATAAAAAAAAAAATGTTATTAATTCGGTCAAAATCCCTTGGATCTCGCCAATTCTGTGATAGCGCCTAAAAGTCTGTCACTCCAAGAGTCCAGGGCCAGATTCTGCAACACAGTGTCACTAATAAAGATGCTTATTTGTAAGCATACAGTCCAGATATTGCAGGCTGCAGGATGTGAATCACAAGTAACAATTTCTTTGAAATGGCTACATTTTATTAATTCAGTGACCAAAGTGTCAAATAAAACAAATCTATTTAAATATCACTCCCTACCACCCCCTAAGGTCACTGCCTTTTAAATAGGGCCAGTTTTCCCTCACACTTTTGGGTTATTTTCTCACACATTTCAAGGTCAGGAACCGCTTCATTAAGAACACTGGGTTTCAAAACAACTCCATCTCCCTCAGGCCCAGTGGCCAGCGTGGAGCACTGTGCTGGGAGCCGGCCTCTGAGTGAGGGGCGTCTCAGCAGAAAGGCGGTCTTGTTAAAATTCAGGCCACAGTGGCCCCCTTCCTGTGGAATTTCTGTCCGACTGCAGGGGCACTAATAAGTTACCTTTACTGCATGATCATGGTGATGGTGATCAGAGGATATTTTTATTTCGATATTGAAATGTCTTGGTTTGTCTCTCGACGATGTCCCCCTAAGCTTTCAAATATGCAAGAATTAAAATGCAACAAAAACAAATGTTTTTATGGCCTGTCCTAATATTCCTGTGTCTGGCAACGTCTTCTAGATACTGTGGAGGAATCTCATTCTGGAGGGATGAAAGCCTCCAGAAGCCTTCTGCTTCCTTTGGGGTAACTCCCTGCAGCCCGTGCTGCCTGCCCCAGGGAGGAGGAGCAAGGAGCTCGCCGGGGACTTTGGGAGACTGACCTGTGCTTCCTGTCCCCTCCTTGCTGACCAGACGCTGGCTAGGAGACCAGTGTCATTAAGTGGGGCCTGAAAGTCCCCACCATTTCTCAGAAATAAATGAACTAATACAGAAGTCATCTATTTGGCTTTTTAAGTTTTCCTGCAACCCTGCTCCCCATCTTCCCTCTGGGGTCCAAGCTGAGCCCCTGGCCTGGCACCACTGCTGACAAATGCCAGAGGGACTCTAGACAAGGGCAGTCCTTACCTCCCAGTGCCACAGATGAGGGGCTGTGTGCTCAGAGTGCAAAAGGGGTGCCAGGAACTTGTGAACGATAAAGTGACAAGAGTAATCCATTCCTTTGGGGGCAAAGATTAGTTCAGTGACCCACGCTCAGTATCATCTCTGTTCAGGAAGAGCTGCCAGCCAAAGACTCGGCTGCTGAGTGATGCCTGCAGGCTCAGAGCACTCAGGTGGGATCTGGGCGGCAAGTGGGCAGAGGAAGTCACCCTGTCATCTGTGTGGTGGCGAAAGACTGACGTCCACAGGTTCTAAGGTCGCCTGTCCACATAACTGGTCATTCCCCCATGGCCCGGACACTAAAAGCTCACAGGTTATAGCCTCGCTGAGGAGGGGACGTCCAGAACTCAGAGACGAATCCAAAGCCATATACTGTCAAGTGTCTCAATGGGCTGCACAGTCAGGGCGTGCTTGGTGGAAATGCTCCAAAACAATGTTTGTTCCTGCTTTTCTGAAAAAATCAGAAGGGAAGTGAGACTTTGTGGTGACAGAGATCGATAGTAATCCAGCAGACTCGTCTCTCGAAAGTCGTGATTTCTGGACAGCAGGCAAGTTATCCTTTCTGGGGCTCACCACCCCCAAACCCGTTCAGCTGATGTCGGGCAGGTCTATGCTTCCCTGTGCCCACTCTATCCAGACCTCAGGCACCAAGCAGCCAGTAACCTCGGTCCCTGGATCAGTCAGGATTCTACACAGGAAAAGAGAAAACATTCTAGAACTTTCGAGCTCAGAGGGATTTAAAACAAGTTACCAAGTGAAAGGGCTGGAGGAGTATAGCTGGGGCACCTGTGTGAGTCCTCTACAGCCATGACACTGGTGACTGGACAGTGGTCCATGGGGTATGGTCTCTGCTTGCACTCAGGCCTTCCACAGCCTTCCCGTGCACCTGCACTGAAGAAGGCGAGTCGCTCCTCTTTCCACCTTTCAAATCCTACCCGACTGCCTTGGCATCAGAACCTAAGCTGCATTCTGAACTCTTGCAGCAAAGGTGACTAGGAATTGGCGTTCTTACACTTCTAGGACCTGGGATACGAGGCAGGAAGACCCAAGAATGCCAAGTACCAGAGCGACAAGGAGAGCAGCTCACCCACAGACAGCTGACAGTGAGTCCCGTTTCTGAGTGACCCAAGAGTAAGGTGCCCTGGAACCCATACTCTCCCAAGGCCTCCTGAGATGGAGAGCCCCAGGGCTAACCACTGAGAGCTGGTGTCTTTGGGGTCACCCTCCTCCTTGCATTCTTGAGCTAGTGTGGGGGGCAGGGTTCGTGGAATTGAGTTGGTATTAAGGTCACTCCATGTCCTAAAGTGATGACTCTCAAGGTCCGATCCCAGGGCCAACAGCATCAGCACAGCTTGGGAACTTAGACACCATTTCTCAAGGCCACCCCAGAACTGCTGACCCCGAAACTCAGGGTGGAGCCCAGCAATCTCTGGTTTAACAAGCCCAGCGGGTGATTATGAGGCACTACAATTTGAGAAACACTATTTGAGGGAGTTAGATGTTTCTGGAACAATAGAAAATGGGCAATAAGGCGCACTTGATTTCGAGGGTGAAACAGCACACAGCTCAGTGAAGGGCCCCAGCAGAGCTAAGCTGGAGTCTTCAGCCAGAGCTCTGTCTTTCCATGTCCGGCTCGAACTCTCCCTTCCCTGTGGCTGGACACACGGAGCAGGAACCCCAAGCCCGGAGCACAAATCTTCAGGTGGAGAGAGAAGGAAAGCCATACTCAGGCTGACCTTGGCTGAGCTTACCAATCCTAGTCTGTAGAGTTAGAAAAAAGGGGGCAGATGACTGACATTCCAGGCAGCAGGCTCTAGGGGGTCCACTTTACCAGGAAAAAGGAGAGCCAAAGGGAATCATTGCCTTTTAAACAAAGTGACCTGCCTCTAGTAAATATGGTCTAATCAGTGTACTGAAACTTGAATAATGAAAGTAGCATCTGCTCCTCTTAGAGGAAGAAGACAGAGAGGAGGAAGAACCATTCTTCTCTGCCAACACCGGTCACTGAGTTGCTTCCCAAGCTTCAAGGGTATTCTACCTGTCCTTGTTAGGATGATGGGTTCCCCTTTCTAATGCACCCTGAGCTGCCCGGACAGGCTTCCATCACCAGAGACCCTAAACTACAATAAGCAGACTGGAAACATGAATGAATGATGAATACAAATGGTTGTATTTACGTTAGACGTGTTTGGGGTCTTTATTTGGAAGCTTGTCTATGTTTTAGTGACCAGAAACATGCCGTGGAACTTAGCTCTTATTGATCTCAATTAGCCCAATTATGCTGATTTTGTTAGAATTCATTTAACGCCAGTGTCCCAGAACCTAATGATGGCATTAAATGAGGGTGTACTAGACATGACGCCCCCTGCGGCTCAGTGTGGAGCCCCAGGGTCCTAGCCCTCCACACCTGAAGGGCTCACCACTGATGGGAGCCTCATTAAAGAAACACAGGAATTTTCTAAGACCATAGTCTACAAACTTTTAAAAAATGTAATCCTTGAAAAGAAATACTGATTTTACAACTGAGTACGCATGCAGACATGGAGGGGAAGATTTGAGAAAGAGTGTTTATCCTTACCGTCCTTCTGTGTTGTTTATTTACTTCATTTTCTAAGTGCTGCTCACACCCCACATTATTGCCTTCAGGAGTGTCCAGTGGCCGGCAGCCTGTGGGTGGAGAAGCACTGTTCTCACCAACACACTGGAATACACAGCACGCACATCACGCGAAAAGCAGCATTCGTGGCGCCTGCCAGCATTTCCACCATTGTGGGTGCTGTTTGTACGTTACTGCCATTTCACTTAAAATCTCTGAATTGCTACGGACTCTATTCTTAGTATTCCAGTGAATTAAAAAAAGAGAAAAAAGCTTACTGAGTTTATCTTAACTGGCAATTTGGCAGTGATTTGCAAGAGCAGCTGCATTTTCACCACCAGAGTAGTAATCACTTTCTGTGTGGACCACCTTTTTGTTCAATGAAGTTTGGTTTAAATCAGGTAAGTGGATCTAATCATGTCATGGAGTTTCTCTAAAGAACTGTACTTCCGGACGATTTTCTAGGACTGAAAAATAGGATTGGAAAATGGAACCCTGTACCTTCTGCAAAAGAATGGCCCCATCGGCTGTCCTAGGAGGAAAGCTCAAAACCCTCCTTCCACAGCTGGGAGGATTCCTTCTGGTCCATCACCTCGCACGCGCGGACTCTGTCCCTGGGGGACAGGTAGACAACCCCACCCAACCCCACACCAGGGCCTCCTGCACCGGATGCTGCGCCCTCCAGGGCACTTGCCCTGCCCACCCCGCGCAGACAGATCCCGGCTGCTGGTGTGAAACACACCGTGTGCGCCGCCAAGAGCCAGGAAACCTCAAGGCTTTAATTATTTCCCTTCCCTGAGCTCCATGTGGCACACAGGACACCTCATTTCTCGTGGTAGCCTTGCTGTCATCCGGCGAGGGGTGAGGAAGAAGAAAAAAGCAAATCTCCATTTCCACAGGGGGAGGGTGGTGGAGCAGAGAAAGGCCAGCTGGGGGCTCGGCGCCCTTACACGTCCCTCCTCCCAGAGCCAGGGAGGGAGCCTCCTCTGCCGCTGGCCAGGGAGCAGTGGGCGCCACCTGGCTTTTGAAAAGGAGAGAGACACGGAAGGTGGGGTGGGAGAGCCGGAATTGGGGGGGGGGGGGGATGATGTTCTAGGAATTGGGACATTTAAGTCCATTTGAAATGCAGAAATAACGGTGGCACTTAAACCATTACAAGTGTCTGCCAGTCCACTGAGACACACCACCAGGGCTCATCTATATTGCCTGTGCCTGCCAAACTTCCTACACTCACCGATGGGAAAAGAAAGGAGACAGGAGAAAGGGCAGCCTGAGGTTCCAGTCTCCATTTGGTTGCAACACTGATTTTACACAAAACCCCCTGTACCTTGCTTTGGTCAGGGCAAAATGGGGGAAACAATACCTTCATTTTGGCTAATGTGAAAATAAAATGAAAACCAGACCAGCAAGAGCTTTCAAAGGTACTGCTTTTGTACAAAGACATAGTAATAGTCATAATAAAATGGTCATGGAGTATCATTACCCAGTTAGCGCCCTATAAATTTGCACTGTGTCTATTTGTGTGTATGGATGGAATGAATTCACAGAATGACTGCTAATGGGAGGGCCCTGCTGAAAACTGTTTCCTCTAGAACTTGGACTAGTTGCTTACCTGCCTATTTCAGCATGTCTTCTAAGGAATGGGGTCTAGAGAAAGGTGTGTTTGGGAACTGCTTTTCCATGTCGCCATGCAGGTTCACACAGACAGACTAGGCACGCGTATTAGGTACATGAGTTGCATGTGTGAAAATGTGTACAGAAGGAGAAAGGTGGGCTGCATTTATTACACTAAAGACTTATACAGTGCCTAACAGTGTTAGTCATCAGATTTTTCCATTTTCTTTTGATTTAATTCTCATAATACTAAGGGACATTGTTTGCCCCCACTTTACAGATGAGAAAACTGAGGTTCAGAAAAAAAAATAACTTTCCCAAAGTCTTGATGATAAGCTAGAGAACCAAAACCACTTATTCTAATTCTGGGCCATTCAGATCCATCAAACATGTGATGGACAACGACTGTGTGCCAGCCTCTAAAGCACGGTGGCCATAAAAGTGAAAGAACTACCCCTTGGCCCACAAGACATTCACAGGTAATGGAGAAGAGAGCGAAATTAGAATCTAGTAGCACAGAAGCTCTGAAGTCTGCCTGGGGCTTAGTGAAGGCTTCCTAGAAAACATCCAGGCTGAATCCTAAAGGACAAGAACTCCACAGTCAGATGGAGGAGGAAGCAGTGTTCCAGGCAGAAAGACAACCTGTGCACAGACGTAAAAGCTAAGGAACTAAGGTATTCAATGTAGCTTCGCAGAGCCGGAGCTAGTGTGGGCACAGACTGGAGAAGACACTAGCTAGCGGCCGTAGGGGAAATGATAGAACCATACATGTTAATGTCACTATCTGTCATCCCAAAGGCCAGGGGAGAGGGTGGATTGAAAGATAGGAGGAGGGCCCAACCAGGCTACTGGCTGGAGCTCCGGGCAAATGGTGGTGCTATTCTCCGAGACTAGGAGAACAAACTCTGAGTGTGCTCCAAAGACTAGAAGTAAATTGTTTCTAGTCTATGATGAGAGAAGGAAATCTAAGTACAGTTACATGGAAATGTCCTCCAACAGGGAGTGGGATGTTGAGCTCCATCCTTTCATTTCTAATTTTCCAGGAAAAGATCTGAATTGTAGAAATATGTCATTGACATTAACTGAAACCGGAGAATGGTCAATAATAATAATAATTAATAATAATTAATAATACACATTGAGTACTTGCTATGTATCTGGCACTGTGCATAGCATTTTTGGTATATTTTATCATTTCATTCTCAGAATAACCTCAGGAGCTAAGTGGTCAGTATTGCCCAGGGACAGAATTTCATATAAGACAAAAGGCCCAGTATAGGATTAAGAGGGCTGACAAGATGGGACAAGAGGGATGACCAGAGAGCTCTTTTTCACTGTATTTCCCAACTATGAAAGTTGTTGTTTGCGAAATTATTGCAAAGTGCAACTTACACCATTAGTTAAGACTTAATGAGAAGGTGACATGTCTCCTCCGGCTGGCTGAATTCTCAGCTCCATCCTTGATTCCTGGCCAGCATAACATCCTAGGTGGCAGCAGGTCTGAAGCAGTCTCCCTTAGCAGGCTGCTGTGTGGGATTCCTTAATCCCCGAGTCATCCTGATTCCCCAGCCTGAGGTGACAGAGGAAGAGACTGCCTGTTCTGCACACACCCAGGGAAAAACCTATCAACCATTCCTCTGACACTCTCAGGATTCCAGTCAGGAAGCAGCATTCATCTGGTTAGGCATCAAGCTCAACCAGGGCCAGGCAGGCTGGAGAGAGACTACACCCTGGATGTCATTTTCAACATGGAAGAGAGTCCCCCAAGTCATTTCGTCACATCAAGAAGGTGCTCCCCAAAAGCGAGTAAGAGAAACTTTATAGTCTTATTCTTCACCGTAAGTAACACCTGTTAGCTGCTCTACTCAGCCCCAACTTGGATAATTTGGGAGTTTGTTATGTGAGGTAAAAGATTCATTGAATATCATTCTGAACACTTGAGTTTTACTATATTTTTAGTTTGCCTCCTGATTAACTTTGACCAGGGTATTTTGTCTTGTCCATTGTTTCAAGACTCTAAAAACAGGTATGACTTGCTATTATATTCATCAGAGGGAGAAAAGTCATGTCCCAGTGGCTGTTAAGGGCTCCAAGTCTCACACATGAGAACTGGTATGTTTCAAGACAGAAGTGAAATGGTACTGAAAACTCTGAATTTTTCTTTAAATTCCTAAATCCAACCATTATATTCTGTCCTGCATGTGAAGTAGGTGAGGAGGACAGATGGCTGAGGTGACAAAATATATCCTAAATACCTGATCCGTGCTTATCTAAACCTGTCACAGAGACTGGTGGACCCCATCTTTGGAGGAGTAAGGCACTCAGCTAAAACCAACCTGGGCTCTCCAGCTCTGCAACCCAGGAATTCAGAATCTCTTGGTCTCCGTGCTCATATGTAAGATGAAGAGGCTGAAGCATCTCTAAAGCTCTTAGCAAGTTCAGCATTCTCCAGTGACTTCACAGGGGAATAAGCAGGGTTCTAGTGCTCGCTCAGTTGCTTCCCATCATGGAGGGTTGATACATAGGTTAGCGTCAGAGAATATAAGAACAGAAATAGGGTTTATGAATCAACAGATAACCTAGATTAAAACTTAGTAGTAGATGTGTATGTACAATATGCATCTGTATAATATATACTTGCACATGTGCATTTATGCACAGAGAGAAGGATAGTGTAGAAAAGATACAGAGAAATTGTTCAAGCTACACAGTGGACTGATGGGAAAGTCAGGTCTGCGGTTCAGATTTTTGGACAATTTGGTAGGTGATGTGCCCATTGGTCTGTGTGCATAAATCTTGCAAGTCACAACACTGGGAGATTTGATCACACTCGCTTTTAATCAGCTCCATGTGTGGAGAGCTTCCTTCCACCACCATCAATATTGCATTAGAAAAGCTGCATGTTCTGGCCACAGCATGGATCTTCTTTTATATGGAAGCCCCAAGAATTCATCCTGCCTTTAATTCTGACCCTACAGGAAAATTTGCTGAAGGAAAGTATCCTGAGCTCATTTTTCAGAGGCGACGAAAGGAATCTGTTTAATAGGAAAAGCTTAAAAAAGGAAATTATCCAACTTGTGCTTCCATGGAAGGGAATGTGAGGTGCCCAGAGGACACCGGGCCTGACAAAGAGGGCGCCTCTCCAGCTCCCTCCTAGCTGTGTGCCCTGGGCAAGTAAGTTTACCTTTTTTGGAGGGGGAGGGGTGTCTCAGTTCATCTTC
This sequence comes from Solenodon paradoxus, assembly GCA_004363575.1. NCBI lineage: Eukaryota > Metazoa > Chordata > Mammalia > Eulipotyphla > Solenodontidae > Solenodon > Solenodon paradoxus. The sequence goes on along the minus strand of RJWH01005795.1, from coordinate 29,002 downwards.
AGGACATTCAGACATTTAGATCACATTCATGACCTTTTATAGTCTAGTTTCACCTGGCAGATATTCCAGAGCCTAAACTGCGGGCCCACTGCCTCTTTCTGCTGGATGATTTTTGCAGGTAGTACAGTGGCCTTGATAATCACAGGAGTCCTCAGAATAGTGGTTGTTGTTAACGAGGAAGGGGAGCTTTGCAAGTGAAACTTGTTGAGACTGAAGTGATTGCAGACGACTGCCTTCACTTAAGATCATTTGATATTCATTCAATGAAGATTTAAATCCCCCTATAAAACCAGCACTGTGCGAAGACCTGGGACACAGCCAATGTGTCCGCATCACATTCAGGAAGCACTTGCCCCTGGGAATACTTAGGGCTTTTGCACGTAGAAGGCTAAAAGCTACCTAGAGTCGCCGAATCTAATGATGCGTCAACTCGCCACAGGCGGCTCTGGGCTTCTGGACACGCCCCGGCTGTCCTGCTGGCCTCTGCAGCTGATCCATCGTCAAAGTCCCTTCCCTGCTAGATTCGGTTCCGCAAGGCACGGCCACCCAATCCTCACGGGAAGAAAGACGCCCCGGGTACCCCGAGCCCGCGGCTCCCTCCCATTTGGGGAGGAAAAAAAGCGGGGTGGAGGGGCGGTTGCCGAGGCGGGGAGCCAAGAGTTTAAAAAAAAAGGAGAAAAACTACTGAGAAACACGTTTTGGCAGGCGAGGCCTTCTGAGACGACCATATGTGCTCCACATTGAGCAGCCCCTGGTCTTTGATGTTTTTTGTGCCAGTGAAGACATTATTCTTTGTCCAACTGCGCCGGACCAGAGACCTCACGACGATGCGCGGGCGGGTGGCGCGGACCGGCTCGCAGGTTTCGTGCGTCCTGCCCGCGAGGGCCCGGCCTGCGCCCCAGGGCGTCCGCGGGTGCAGGGCCGCCCAGCCCGGCCCGGCCCGGAAAGCCGCCCGCTGCCGGCCGAGCGCCGAGTTCGGAAGGAAGTGCCTTCCCCAGCGCCGGGATGGCTCCCCAGATGTTTCCTGCGCCGTTGAAACCAGACGGCTGGAGCCGCAGCTCTCTGACAGCCCGAGCCGAGAGCCCTCGACGGGTATCCTCGAGTCTTGGGTGGTGGTGGTGGGGAGGGGTTGACCAACTAGACAGGCACTGGACCGCTGGACACTCCGTCTGTCTCTGCCCGGGGCCAGGCAGGATGGCCCCCTTGGGGACAGGAGGCTGGGGCAGGCGACGGGAGTTGCTGAGCAGAGCAGCGGGGAAACTCGCCATGGCCCGCCGGACAGCAGACCCCAGGCTTCTCAAACCGGAGCCTCGGGAAGTGGGCAGAGCAGGAGCCACCCACTAGTCCTGTCCCAGCTCCTGCACACAGTCACAGGGTAAGGGGAAGGTGAGCACCCGGAGACCACAGGAGCAACGCGGCCCGTGATAACGTGTCAGCGATACCAGGCCCCTGTGCTCAAGCACATGGCCTGGCGTTGCTGGAAGCCATCCCAGTGAAAGATTCCTGTAAAGTGGGGCAGAAGGGAACAGCGCTTCCTCTGGTCCTCATCTGGTGGCCCTGGGGAGCACCTTGACTGGAGTCCCAAGTCCTCCCAAGTACAGCCTTTCCACTCTCTAGCCTTTTGAAAGCTCTGGGCTCTTGCTGGTCTTGTTACAGAAAACTCGGGCCTTGCCCTTGATGCTGAAAGAATGAAAGGGGGACAAATTTTAAAGCAAAGGACAGAAGTTTTATTCGACTTGCTAGCAAAGGAAGAGGGCAGTAGATTCATGTCCTTAAGAACTGCCATCCTCTCTTTGAGACAGTGCATGGGGCTTTTGCAGGACTAAGGTCAGAAACTAGGCCCATCTAAGGGCAAGCCAGCATGATTCATGGCCAGCTGGGGTCCGGCTCCTGAGTTATTGTCGGATAGGAGTGACCTAACGGGTGGCCCGCAGACTTGTCAGCATCAGTTCCTAAGGCTTGCAGGCCTGGTGACATGTACTCTTTCAAGGTTGAGATAATCTGGGATCCAGCTCTGGATGGAAGGAATGCTCGTTTCAGTTCTTCTCTGCTCAAGGGGAGAGGGGAGAAGGAAGAAGGGAAAGAAGAAAAGACATGTTAAATTTCTTATAGAAAAGGCAGCCAACCCGGCCAGCAGGAAAGGGTTACCGGTGGTGGTGGCCAAATGCAGCTTGGACTCTTACTACTTGCCCACTGTCAACTGCACATCTTCCATTTGTATGGAAGGGCCCGCATGGCTGCCTGGCTACTTCCTGCTGAGCAGTCATGAGTTCTTGTTATGGAAGGCCTGTACTCGTTTACGCCGATTGTCCCTCTGAGTCTTAAGAGCTCTGATAGAAGCTTGATAAAAACACAGGACGCCGTAAAAGATCAGTCTGAATATTACATATTCCCCCAGCGACTGTGAGGAACCCGTATAGCATCAAGAGGAGGAACCCACGCAAAGAGGCTTGATTCCAAGAATACAGACTTGCAGCCCTCAGCACCTTCTCCCATACCTTTCAGTATTGCTGTAAGATGGTCTCCAGTTTGTTGTAACCATGTGGCTCATTGTCTGATTCTTTCAGCCGTCTTCTCTACCTGAGATGCTGTATTGGTAAAGGCTCAACAAGATATCTTTATTAGTTACAGCACAAACTCCCCCTTGTTCAGTCTAGCACCATGTAGTTATAATAACACCTTTGCTAGGGAGTCAAGAGATGTCCTTAAATTAAGAAGGCTCTTAGCAGTTTCGTTGGCTGTGATTGTCAGCGTCCTGCATAAATGGTGAAGTACATGAGGATGGGCTGCCATTTCCCACCATAACAACAAAGTATAACCAAAGAAAAACATCCCTGGGGTTGATAGCCTGGGAGGTCCCGGACATGTTGCATATACAGTTTCAAAGAGCTTGTCCAATGTTTAGACTCATGCTGGGAGTGGCTAGAGAAAGCCACAATTAAGGTCCCTAGCAGACGCTGTGTAGGAATAGAGGAATTCCTGAAACAGTCTGTAGTCTGGCGTGCCCCTTTATCTTGCACACAAACACACACCTGGAGGGGCCACAAAAGACCATCTCACTGTCAAAAAGCTCAAGGGACCTCCGTTATGGAAATACTCTCCAACTCAATATCCTGTGTAATCCGGTCAGTGCTGTAGCAAGTAGGACTGTCTCCAGGCACACATTGGCAGACATTTTGACGACCACCCCCGCCCCCCCGCCCAGGGGTGGGACATTTCCAAGTTCTCTGGAACTGAGCTTTCAATGAAGAAGCTGTTACCGGTGTAAGCAATACTGGCTGCAGAAAGGGCAACTGTCAAACATGGGGTGTTCGAAATATTACCAGCCGGGTACTGTACTATTTGGACCTGATACATCAAGGTACATGCCCCAGGCTCCTGTGGGGGCCAGTTAACCAGCGGAAACCTGAGTGGAGTTAGTGATGGGGCGCACAAGGGCTTGGTTTGGTCGGCAAGCAGAGCAAGCTTGTACTGGGCAGATCCAGCAATCTACCCCGCTGGCTGCTGATACCAGAATCTGGGTTATTGTAGGAAGCTCTTGTCTTGGCAAAGTTTAGCTACAGTCTTTTCAAAGTAGGATTCATCTTTTCAGTCCTTCCAGTAGGCCATGGTCTCCAGGAGGCATGTTATTTCCATTTGACGTTTAAGGCTCTACTTGCCCGGTGACTTCTGCACTAAATGAAGGTCTATTATCACTCTGTCTGGAGGCTGGTAGCCCATACCTGAGGATGGTTCTTTCAGCCAGATGTTTGCAGCTTCTGAGGCCCTGTCTCTTCTAGTGGAAAAGGCCTCTACCCATCTGGTAAGGCATCCGCTAGTATGAATAAATATTTGAGGTACCCAGTAATTCTTGGCATTTACGTGAAGTCTGCTTGCTAGTCATCAAAGGGGAACGTCCCTGCATATTGAATTCCTCTTTCCAACGTCTGCATTCTCTGCTGGGATTATTACAGGCACGTAGGACGCAATTCTGAGTTATGTGCTACACCGTCTGATGCTGTCCTCTTTTAGGAGGTTGAGTAAGGTCTGTTAGTGCGTTGTGACCGTAATGTGTGCCTTCAGGTAGGTGGTTCATTGGGCCAGACCACGGCTTCTGGCCAGAGGATCAGCCTGTGGGGATTCTGTTTCCATGTCAAGGTAGCATCTCAATCTCCAAAGCCTCACTCTTTATCCTCCTTGGCATATTGAGATTTGAAATCACTGAGTTCAGTTGTGGTATTAGGACCCCAAGGAACTGTTCCCCCCTGGTGCCTACCTGGGCAGATTTATCAACCACTTGATTTCCTTGTGCAACATGGGTGTCTTTTCTGTGGCCGAGACAATGTAAGATCATCACTTGTTCAGGGTCCGTCACTGCTTGTATCAAGGCTAATATCTCAGGGGCATATTTGATGTCCATACTCCCAACCATCAGAAGTCTTCTTTCTCTCCATATGCCCCCATGAGTGCAAATGAATTTTTAATCAATAAGTGTGTATATATATATATATTTATTTATTTATTTTATTTATTATTTTTTTTAAATTCTCCTTTCAAGAGGCGTAGGCTCCTGTCAAGTCAATCAGCTCAGCCTTCTGTGCTGAGTTCTTCCCTGGGGCAAGGCTGCCACTTTGCTTGTTTGACCACCACATATCCCATTCTCTGCTGTCTGCAGTCCGCTGTCCATAAAACAGCTCCCATTGCTGAAGAGATCCCAGTCCAGATCCAGCAGAAGGTGGCCTAATAGGTCCAGTTGGCTGGGGTAAACAGTCTGAAAACCTTTAAGCCATCAAGTTGTGGGGTTCAAAGTAGACACAGTCTTTAATTTCACATCTGGGTCATCTAAAAGGGTGGCTGGAGAACTCTGGGTCTCTCCAGTTGTCACCCACTCCCTCCTTTCTGTTTCAGCAGTACTAACACCTGCAGATTACAAAGACAAAGAAGGCTATCGCAGGGTAACTGGTGAACTTCCTGTAATAGGTCTCAGGTAGCCCTCAGGCTCCCAGACAAGGGGCCAGCCCTTCACAGTATTGTCAAGGTATTTGGATAATAACTAAGCCACTGCGTGGAATATCTCCAGCATCTGCAGAAGGACCTTGAGGGTGGTTCTTTGTTTCGCAAGTGTATAGAGTTTAAAGTCTTTCTCTAAGTCCAGCAGCCCAAGGCTGGTGCTGTTGTCAAACACTGCTTTAAAGTCCCAAAGGCCTTTTGATTTTCCCCTGTCCTGTGGAGGGTCTCCATGTCTCTTTTAAAGCCTCATAGAAAGGTTTTGTCATCAGTTCAAAACTTGCTATCCAAATTTGACAGAATCCAGCCATACCTCAAATTCAGCTCAACTGCCTTTTATATTCGGGTATGTGCGTGTTCAGGATGGCCTGCTACAGCTTTGGAATCCTAAATGAGTGATAAGTTTTTTGCAGATTTGAGCTTGCTTAGGTGAGACTGTGTATTCATACTTAGCAAGAAGATTTAATACTATCATGGTATTTTCTAAACAATATTCATAGTCTAGGCTAGAAATGAGAAGGTATTGTAGCAAAATTCTTTTGTCAAACAGTAGCTTTCACAGATTTCTGGCCAGATTCTCCATGAATAAAGTGGGGGAGTTTTTAAACCCTTGTGGTAGAAGAGTCTAACAATATTGGGAGGTGACCTTCATGTCCTCCATTCAAAGGCCAATAATAATTAAGAAATCTTTTCTAAGGGTATGAAAAAACAAAACAAAACATCTTCAGGTCCATTACCCAGAAGCAATCAGAGTCTCCTGGGACTGTGGTCAAAAGAGTGTAGGGATTGGTATCATTGGTTGAATATCCTGAATTATATCATTTATGACTCTTAATTCCTGTACAACTCAATACTTGTCTGAATGAAGCTTTTGATAGGCAGAATTGGAGTGGTATATGGAGATTTACATGGCCTAATTAGTCCAAATTCTAAAAACCTCTTCGGGATAGAATGGCAACCTCTTTCAAGTCTCTTTCTTCAAGGGACCTTGTCTCTTTGGAGCAGGTAGCTCCTCCTTTTAGCAAGATTTTGACTGGTATTGCTTTATTTAGTTGCCCATCTAGGATCCCCCTTATCCCATGCATCCTTACTCTGGTAGATTGGAAGGATTGGTTCTGCTTCCTTTTCTTGTTCTGTTATGGTGAAGCCTTCAGATGGGGAGAAGACTGACAACTGGGCACTCAGAGGGTAGAGAAAACAGCACTTTATTGCAAGCACTGGTGCTGGCCCAAGGGTATTGTTACCCAAAGCTGAGCAATGGGGGGTCTAGGGGAGCTCCTTTTATACTCTGAGGTAAAGATGCATCTCCTTGGCTGGCGAGTCTTATCAGTTATGTACAGCTGCAGAGTAGGGAGGCTGTGCTTCCTTGTTCTTAGTCTTGATAACAGGACATAGCTGCAGTCCGTAGAACAGGACATGGTTACAGCCTCCATAGTACCGTGGAAAATGCCTGGCAGACTCACTTTTGCACCGGGGTCAGGGAAAAGTTCTTCTACCACAGTTTTATGGGTAGGGACTAAAAGCATTTCTAGCAGTACTTGCAAACAAAGTCATTGTTTTCCAGAGGAAAACATCTCAATTTTGTTTGTACATTAAGTCTTGACCCAAGAGTATATGGGAAAGTCTGGCATGTACCGAAAGCTGTACCTCAGTTTCTGCTCCCCCAGTTTGCATTTGAGAGGCTGGAGCATGGAGACTTTGCTGAATCTGACCCATCACTCCCACTTGAGTTGTCACTCAAGAGGCCAGTTCAGAATTTAATACAAAGTCGCTGGAGTAGCAACCAAAAAATCAACCTATGTGTCCCCTCTGCCAATTGTTCCTGGACTACTGGGGGCAATTTTGATAGGGGCTGCCAGTGTGGCTTAGAACCCTGGGCTCCTTCATCTGGATTTTGTTCTTAAAAGACCATACCCTTTGGGGGCCTTCTGGTCCCTGACTCTGTGACTCTTGGGGAAGTTTTCCTCTTGGCATTAAGCACACTGATTCTCTCCTAACTGTGAACAACTCTGATTGCTCCTGTCTTTGCCTTGGATTTCTTGGGAGGCCCTTGGCCAGGCCACCAGCAAAACACACTTCTGTTTGGCTTGCTTAGCTTTCTGGCATTGTACACTTTGAACACAGTATTGACTAGTTGGGAGAGTTTTATGCCAGTGAATCCCTCTACTTTCTGTAATTTCCTCCTTAAGTCAGTAGTACTTTGTCCAATACAGGTCATATTCACCATGCATAAGTTTTTTGGGAACCTCTGAGTCTGCCTCTGTATATTTCCTGTAAGCCTAGTAAATTCCTTCTAGAAACTTCTAGGGATCCTCAGTGGTTTTTTTTGCTCTGATTTCTGAATTTATTTAAGCTTTTCTGTTTAGGTATTCCTTCCTGAGTTCCACAAGAACACATCTTCAATAATGATTGATCATTGTGCCTACTGCCTCAGTATCGAGGGTCTCAGTTTGGCTCTGTCATTAGGATGGCTGTTTCAGGCATTAGACTCTCTTCTTTAACTTTATCTTGATTAGCCTGCACTCATTGGCAGGAAGATACTCAGCAGGGTGTGCAAGCCTGCCCAAGTAGGGCAGTGAGTAGCAAAAATAGTGGTAAATAACTCAGTCATGTTCCGTGGTTGTCTTGATAAAGGTGGGTTTGAGTTTTTGCATTTCAGCCAATCAGAAGTGGTCAAAAGACTGTCCATGCAATAGTAGCCAGCTGACCACCCTCGTGCGTTGATCCCCAAATTGCCCTGCCCAGCAGAGCTTACACCTTGATCGATTTCAGTGTCCTGCAGGTCTTTGAGAGCAGATCATTCCTGCCCCTGAGTCATAATCCGGTAGGTTCTGGCCAGCAGTGTCATTCCCCTTCTCAATTATGTGACTCCTTTGCAGGCAGAGGAAGAGACAAGAAAGCTGGCCGTGATGGGGCTGGTGGCTGAGTAGCTTGGCTGGGACCAAAACTGGGGTTGAAAGGATTCATGATGTTTAAATTAGTGAAATATTCAACTTCTTCTTCCAAACTTGGCTGTCACTTAACCAGAGGCTGTGGCTTTCTTTGTACCATCAGCTCAGTTCCTAGCCGTTCTTTATGAGAAATTACTAAAAGCCTACACACAAGGAATTCCTCCCACTTACCTGCCCTCTGACAAAACAACCCCAGTGGCAGTATAGCAATTCAGGGTACCAGTCAAAAACCATCTTTCTTCACCTTCTAAAACATACCTCGGCCGGGCTGTGTGACAGTAATATACATTTTCTCTATAGACACTGGCCTAGAGCTATAGGTTGACCATTCCATCAAGGGTTCTCGGGTAGAATAGACGCAGTGCCTCCCATTCCAAATGCAAGGTACAAAAGCAAGATACAGACAAAGGAACAAGCAGCACATAAACAACAGGGATGACTTTTCCTCTGTTTCCCGGTTCCGCTTAACCTGTGGTCTCTGCCCCAAAGTGGCACCTGTAATGCCTCTGCAGGGGACTGCCCCCCGTGCCCCCCGCAGTGATTCTCTCAAGCAGGCAAAAATCAAGCAGTCCCAATGGTGCACACTTAACTAAACTCAACCAAGGCATCACAATGCTCCCCTAATTCCATTCCTTTTCTCCAAAGAGAGACCAGTTTGGCATTTCAAGGGAAAACCAAGGTGAATTTCCCAAAGCTAAACTGGCTCTGGCAGCCCCTGGGACCATCACTTGGTTTCTCCCATGTCCACACACTGGTGTCTCCATGGGGAACCATCCAGTGGCTGACCCCAGGTGACTTCCTACTAATTTCCACCCCAGAAAGTCACCATTTAACGAGTTTTCTGCAACTCATCGTGCTCAGCATTAACCAGTCAGCTCTGGGAAGTTGCCCCACCAAATGCCTAGTACCTTGAAAAAGGGTGGACTATAGAGTCGTTCTGAACACTGGGCCCACTACCCCAGAGGGTCTGGGTAAGGACCATATGTGAGTCCATTTGTGGTCGCCAAATTTTTTACCAAAAATTCAGTCCTGTCCTTGATGCAGAAGGAATAGAATGGGGACAAGCTTTGAAGAAAAATACAGAAGTTTTATTCAACTTGCTAGCAAAGGAAGAGGGCAGTGGACTCATGTCTTTAAGAACTGCCACCTTCCCTTGAGACAGTGCAAGGGGCTGTTGTAGGACTAAGGTCAGGAACAAGGCCCGTCTAAGGGAAAGCCAGCATGATTCACGGCCAGTGGGGGTCCAGCTCCTAAGTTATTGTCGGATAGGAGTGACCTGACCAGCGGCCCTCAGACTTGTCAGCATCAGTTCCTAAGGCTTGCAGGCCTGGTTGACACATATTATTTCAAGGTTGAGATAATCTGGGATCCAGCTCTGGATGGAAGGAATGCTCGTTTCAGTTCTTCTCTGCTCAGGGGGAGAGGGGAGAAGGAAGAAGGGAAAGAAGAAAAGACATGTTAAGTTCTGTAAAAAAAACAGGTCAGGCAGCCGGGCCAGTGGGGAAGGGCTGCCCATGTAGGCCAAATGCAGCTTGGCCTCCATTAGAGTCTAGAATGAGTCTAGACTCAGTCGGATGGGCTCAGCTCGCCCCATCTTCAAAAATCTGGGAGGGACCCTATCACAACACAGCGGGCATTTGTGCATTGGTGGAAAAAAGTAAAGGCACTCACCAAAACTAATTGTGCTGCGCTGTTTTCTGGAACCAATCAGAGGCGCCCGGGGAAGAATCTAATAGTGCATGACTGGACTTGGGGCTTGGCTTCCTTTTTCTGACCCTTCTTCAACTTATGGAGGGTGGGTGGGGAACAGTCAGCCCAGGTAAGTCTGGGAGCCACATGCTCTCATGGATGAAAAAAGGGAAATCATCTCCAAATGCGGCCAGGCAGGTGGGGCAGATAGAAGCTTCAAGGGAGTAGGAAATCTGAATAAGCCCCAAGGCAGCAGACTTCCCAGTGGAGAGGTGTGAGAATGTCCACATTTGAAACAATGGAGTCAAGATTGGGGGCATCTGTTGGACCACTTCCTCATCAGTAAAGTTCTGGTGACCGAAAGGTCTTTTCTGCAATCCATTCCGTCTTTCATTTTTACTGGGTCCCAGCTGAGAGGTTTTGCCTGCCAAATGTGGGCCCCCGGAAGGAGGCCTGGTGGTTGTGGACTGCTGGGCCCTGGGGGGCAGTCCAGAGCTCATTGATCTGTGTCTCTCCTGCTTTCACCTGCAATGTGACCTGGAGGCCCCATTTTTTGGAATAGGATATCCAGGCAGTACCCTTGCCAAATTATTCTAGACTTTTCAAATGTTCCAATTTTGGGATTTCTTTTTATTATTATTTAAAAAAAATTTTTTTTATTAAAGTTGCAAGTGTCTTCTGTGGGTCCTGTACCTTTATTCCAATGCATAGTCGTTTCTGGAGTGAGACCTTCCATAGTCAGGGCCTGCACTACAGAACTACATGCAAAGTGTTTACTTTCCTTAGCAAGGGAAAAGGAAACAACTAAGCACTTGCACACACTACCAGGCTCCCTGGGAAAACAGTGCTGCTTTGAGAGGGGACCCAGCACCGGCACACCTTGAAGCCTTCTGTCTGGGCAGGGGCTGTGGCAGGGAGGTGGGTGCTGGCCCACAAGGCTCCCTACAGCTTCAACCAACTACTACGTAGGTGCTGATTGGGGGTACCGGGGGCCAGTGCAGGTGTGGCGTCCAGTCCCTGTGGCCGGCTGACCCTCATGGGTCCAACGTGCAGGCTTCCTTCCAACCTGTAGGTGGGGAGGAGGCGCTGCACTGGCAATCTGATCCAGGTGTTCGAACTGGGCCAGACCGACTTCCAAGGACCCTGCTCCAGGGTTGTGGGTAATGGAACGAGCTGAGAAGCACTGGCAAGAACGCCAGGGCAGACCTTGCCAGCCAGAGAGTGCAAAGCTAAGCAAGTTTGAGAAGGAGCCTGTGAGATCGGAACCAAGCACTTGGAGTTGTCGGCCTTGAGGGTCGCTGGGGTGGGGGCAGGCTATCGACCTAGGAGTCTTCCCCTCGCTGAATGCAGGGAGATGGCAGTTTTGTCACGTTTCCATGCGCTAAGAAGAAAATGCGGGACTGTCTCTAAGCCAAACAAACCGGGCAGCAGCGATGAGGATCACTTAACGCCAGCATTTTGTACTTTCAAGCCCCTTTTAGGGCAAATGCCCCCGTTTTGCAAACGCAGAAACAAACTCAGCGAGGTTAAGAGATCACAAAGCCAGTCACCCCAGAAGCCAGGACCCAACCGGCTGCTTGGCCTCCCACCAGCAGCCCAGACGAAGACCCGCTCCTTCCCGGGGCGTTGCTGGTGGGTCCAAATTCCAGTCGGTTTCGGAGGGGGTGCCATCCTTGGCAAAGGAGAGAAATTGCTGCTGGGAGGAAGCGATGGGGAGTGAGTTTTCTTACGTGCAGCAGCAGGGTCTCCACTGTTCCGCCACAGCCGAGTCTAGTCGTTTCCCCTGAATGCGGTGCAGCCCCCGCGCCGCTGCGACCTCGGCCGCTCAGAGCCCACCCGCGGCCGCCGACCCGCCGCACTAGGATGCAGGAGCAAGCGGCACTGCGACCAGTCACCTAATGCCGTTCCGCCTCGCAGCCGTCCCGCAGAACCCAGGCCGTCGGGTTTCCTCGCCGGATCCGCGTCGTTGGGTCGTCGCTTCAGGACCGTTCTAGTCATTAAAGATGATTATAATAACATCACGGGAGCCCAAGTCACCCCAGAGGACTGAAGCCCAAAGGCTCCTGCCTCGGTGCCGCTGCCTCTGTGGTGCCAGTGTTGAGAGCGGAGGGTTCTGCTTCCAGCAACTTTTCCTCCCCAGTGGGGGCCTGGGAGACAGGTCATGAACCCCAGAACTCGGTAACCTGGCACTGGATTAGAAACCGGTGGAGCCGTGGACACAAACAGGCTTTGGCTTCTGTAGTTGGAGACCCAGGCAGAATTCCCAAGCCCTTTGAAATTTGTTACAATTACTTTCCTCTTCTTTTCCTCTCTTCCTACGTTTTCTTTCTTTTTTTTTTTTCATTTCTTTCTTGATGTGTTTTTTTTGTTTGTTTGTTTTAATTTTTAGTTTATAGACCTGAGAAGAGAGATGTCATGCTCCGGTCATGGTCATCCCGGTCAGAGAAAGGCCAAGTTCAATTCAAATTGCCAACCGGTTGCAAGTCTCAGGGCTGGCGGGTCTCTTGGGATCAGCCTCTTCTGCCTGGTGTCCCAGGAGAGGAGTGCAGCCACCAGTCACACAGAGCAGCAGAAAGAATGTAGAATATCTTGTGGCTGCCTTCTCAACTTGGTCTTTACTTGTCTGTAAGCCATGTTTGTCACGACTGAGTGAAATGACAAGGGCTTCCACAGCAACATTTTCCCCAGGCAGAGGAGTGCCTCCTTGGTATTTAGGGAATCACCATAACCCCTCCATTTCCCACCACAATGACTGTAAATGAATTAATAAACCTTGATGAGATTTAAAAACCCTATAAAAGGACCACTAATTTGCTGCCTCTGGGTTTGGATTAGTGTTCATTCCAGGGGGCAATTCAAATTCCGATCTGGTCCTTAGAATAACTAGAAATTCAGGATTCACCTGATTTCCTCAGACCTTCCCTTCCAAGCCCAAAGGAAGCATATTCAACAGCAAAGAGTGTGGCTTCAGGGGCTCTTGAAAGTAATTCTGTCCTCAGTGCCCACCCTGGGCAGCTGACCACCTCAAAGAAGAGGATGTGGGATCCCTCTCTCTAGTTCTTTCTCAGGCTTCACAACAGGAGAATGAGGAAAAATGGGGACGTGAAAGACCATGCTGAAAAATCTGGGCTGGGACTAACTTTTTGTAGGAGAGGCAACAGAAAAAGCTTCAGGGGTTCACACTTCTAACAAAGCGACTCAGAGTTCCAGAGCCACATACTCAGTCGGGATGGGTGGACGATCCCTTTTGCTCACTGGACAAACTCTGCTCTTGACAGGTGGAGAAATGGCTGCAGTACTGCTTGGGAGTTAGGGGCCAAGGTAACCCAGTGCCCAAACACAGGTCCTGTGCCCCCATACCCTGCACCTTGGCTTCAAGGTGGGGCCCCTTTTAACACAAGCAGGACCTGCAGTTTGTTGGATGCGACTGGGGAAATATCCTCTTTATAGTTTGTGTAGATTAAACAAATAGGCATCCTGTAAAATGCCTGACATTAATGGGCCTTCATTAAAAGTTAGTCCCTTCCCCATGTTCTGGAGGTAGAGGGCAGGCAGATTTTATTCTCTTCCTGATAGAAGATTGATTCTTCTAGGTTTCTGGAACTCACTTAACTTCCCTGAATCCTCTTACTGAAGCTGACCGATGATCAGCCTCAGTCCTGCTAAGATGGCGGACCTCTCCATCCCTGCAGCCTAGGTGAGGGCCAAGACCATGCTTTCCAGTGGGCCAATCTGAGCCCAGTCCACGGTTACAGAAATCTGAGAATCCACATGCTGTAGATCCAGGAACAAGTGACCGGAGTCCCCTGGTCTGCCAAAGAGCAAGTGACTCTTAAGTGTAGGGACGGCAGGTATCCCCAGCCAAGCTCGCTGGTTTCTCCTCTAGAGGGAAGCTTCCATCATGCCCCATCAGCCACACCCCACCCAGGGTTCTCAGAGCTGCTGCCCCTTGGGAGAGGCATGGAAGGATTTTCTCTGCTCCCTCAGAACCCCTTAGTGTCAAATGCTACCCATTTCCCCTGAAGGGAAAGTTGCAGCCCAGGCCTCACTCCTTGCTCAAGGCCTGCAGTAGGCCTTGTTTGTTAAAAACTTGCCAGTCTAGCTCCACACAATTACCAAAAGCCAGCACTGCCTTCACATCTCTTTTGCTGCAGTGCCTCCTCCCTGGTCCTAAAGAGCCAGAACTAGGACCTCCTGTATCCTAAGCAACCCCACCCAGAGGCCCCCACTTTTCCAGCCTCGAAGTAGATCCAGGAGAGAAGAAAGGAAAAAGCCACCCTCTTCCGCCCCCATGAGAGAGAAATCCTTCCTATCACAGGAAAAGGCAGCTGGACTGGAACCATCAAGGAGGGCTGGCTTGGTGCATGGAAGTATTTAGCAGGTTCAGTGCTATTACTGCCTAACAGGGTGTGAAAAGTAATATGAATGTGAAATACTGTGGGAAAATGGAGAGCTTCCAAAGCAGGAACAGGCCCTTCTACTTCCAGGCTGGAAAGCCCAGGGTCCCTGCTGTCCCCTTCAGGGACACAGAGGCAAAGCTTAGGGCCTGAGGCAGCAGAGGGAAGGTGATGGGAGGTGAGGGAGCAGCGCAGGCCAGTGCCCAAGGCAGCACAGGAGGGGAGGGAGCCAAGAGGGCAGGAGAAACCTCATTACAGCCAGGGGCTTCCAGAATTCCCTGAGCAATGCAGGGAACAAGACTGGGAATCAAAAATAGGTGAGGACCGGGTTACAAGGGAGGTTGAAAACGAGATTGTACTAATTTTATGTAACAACCTATCAGTCCCCTGGATAGAGATGACAGGAGGTGTTCCCCTACTTTCTGCAGGAGGTGGGAGTCGAGGTGAAATGGCAGGTCCCAGCAGCTGGAAGGGGCATGGTTCCACAAGGAAAGCCCGAAAGAGCGTAAATTGGGTTTATTTCCACATTGTGGCCTGCAGACGAGGCCGCCTCTCTGGGCCGCCAACAATCCCCTGCTCCCTACACACAGAGGAGTTTGGGTTTTTCTGCCTTCTGTCGGTGCAGACGGCGCCAGGTTTGGAAACATATATGCAAGAATTGGTGGGAGGTCACCTTGGTGTGCTCATGCAAATAACGAATCACCAGTCCCCTCACCTGCTTTTGCGAGGGGCCCTGGCGCAAAGGGAGGAGAGGGGCTTGCGTGTGCGCCTTTGCTTGTGTGCGTGGGCGCGGGAGGGGCAGCAGCAATTGTTCCTGCAGCTGGGTGAGGGGACAGGGACCTCGAGCGTCCGTCGTCTAGGCCCGCGCGTCCCAGGGAGCGCGGAGGACCGCGCTGGGGATGCAGACTTTGCGGCCGGCCCCCCGCACTTGGAAAAGCCGGCCGAGGGCGGGCCTCCTCCGGGGCGCCGGCGCTCCGACGCGGACTCGCGGCGCGTCCCGGGCTCCGGGCGTCTCCGGGCGGGACTCTGCGGCCGGCGCGGCCAGCCGATCACCTTCCTTTCCTGCCCCGGCAGTGAGCTCACTTCCTCCGCCGCCGCTCCGGACCGTCGGCCGGAAGCCGCTCCCCGGCGGGGCGGCCGCGGGGCGGGCGCCGGGCCTGCTCCGCACCCCGGGAGTCTTCTGGGAGCGCCTTCGGGAGCTGAGAGAAGGTCTGCTGGGAGGAAAGCGGAATAGAAACCTCGGGAACGAGAGGAAAGGAGCTTTCTTCGTGGCCAAACTCAGAGAGCAGGGAAGCGAGACCCGGCCTGGGTTCAACTCGACGTCCCGGACTCGGCCTGGCCGCCTGCGTCTCTCTCTCCTTCCTTCCTTCCTTCCTCCCTCCCTGTCTCCCTCCCTCCTTCCTTCCCCCTTCCTCCCTTCCCCCACTCGTTTCTCTTGTAGTTTTCGCCATGTGTTTAAAAAATTCATATATGGGCACGTTTAAAGCAATTTGGCATTTTCAGCTCCACAGCAGCAGAGGGAGAATTACAAATAGGATTGGATTTAATTAGCTGGTAATACTCCTCTCATGCCCCCATAATTAAACAGAGATTCCAGCGGCGCTTCAGGGCCCACAAGTGATTATTACAAGCATATTTTACATTTACATTAAAATGTTGTCCCCAGGGTGTAATCCAAGCTCTGGCTGTATTTATTTGGATTTCGAACCTGAGCGGTGGCCAGAACACAGCTCCCCTGCTATGGAAGGGTGGCTGGTGGGGGCTGATGTTTTATTTTGTCCTGCTCTGTTTCTGAGAGGCAAGGAAAGGGAGCTCATGGCTCCCAGGGGCCTTCACCTCCGCTTCTGGCCGGGCACTCTGCCTGAGACCTGACCCAAACTCAGGTCAAAGAATTTTTTTTCTAATAAAAAAATATATTTTTAAAAGAATGAATGTGTGCAAAGCGCAGTCACACCTAGGTGATTCCCACTAGGCACAGAGAGGCACATGCCGTCCAGGCAGTGAATAGGATCTGGCTGTCCTGGGATTGAGCTGTTTCCCTGTGAAGATCTGAAGCCACACTTCTAACCTGCAATTTCTCATCTGACCCTCTCTCCCATTTCATCTTCCTTTACCACCTTGAGCTCCCAGCCTCCTTCCCTTCCTTGGCAATTCCCTGTGAATCCTAGTCCTTCAAAGGAGTCACAGTCTGTCTCCTGCCCAGGGGTACTCAGCACACATGGTCACCCTAGGACTCACAGTCCTATTTGTCCCCCATCCCACCTCTGTCACCTGACCGTTTCCAGGCTCTAAGCAAAGCACACGTCTTTGTTATCACTAGATCCACAAGCGCTTTTGGTAAGCGCTGCTCCCCCTTTGGAAACACCAACCTTTCTCTCCTAGAGAAGAGAATATATTATCCTGGACTGGCTTACACATACACACTCACATATATACGCAAACAACACACATACATACATACATGCACACAGGACAACATGTTACAACACATACTTACACGCACACAGCCTATGCATGTAACACACATGCATGCGTGCACACTCGCATGCACCCATACACATGCACACATACTCACGTGCACACATAGACACACAGAGGGCAAAGTGTCTGTGGTGGAAAGCATCAGCCTCCTCTAGCTATCCTGGAGCTGAGCAAGACAGGAAATGGAGAGAGATCTGCCCAATGCACTCACCCTCACTGTCACTTCTCAGGCTACCTCTCCTCCCCTTGACCTTCTATGTCATTTATTTTCTTCAAAACTTATGCTGTTGAAACCTCCACCTTTTTGTGTCTCTTAAACGAGAGATCACGGGAAGTAAGTTCCTAAGGAGTACCCAGGAACCCGCTGCTGCAGCGCCACGTGCTGGCCAGGTACTGGGAGCATCCCCGTGCCTGAGTCTTCTGATCTGTGAGGAAGTGGTTGCAAGGATAAGTCAAAGGCCCACTTCCACTCTTCAGTACTGCCATCCTGCGCTCTGTAGCTTAGCAGTTACGTTCACCAGTGGAGAGCACTACATCCCAGGGATTCACATTCATGACCTCAGGACTGGGGCAACAACTAAGATGTGCAACTAAATAAAATCAAAAAAATGCCTCTTCCTGCCTGCCTGCCTGCCTGCTCACCTTCATTCCTGTCTGCGCCTTTCCTTTTAAAAGAATACTTTTAAGAGAACACTTTTCTTCCTATTTCTAAGGACTGAAGACACGTAGCCATTCCCTGTACCCAGATGCAGATGAAGAGGACACATTCCCTTTCTAAAGGCCCTCTTTGGTGACTCCTGGCCCAGCTTTTCTCTCAGGCACAGAAGGACCCTCTGGGTGGAGAGTCCCAGGGGCAGGTCTCCTGGGCACCACCCAAGTCCATTTGTGATCACATGACTCATTAGGATCTTAATCCTCATCTGACCCTGCTGTTTCAAGCACCGCTAGTGAAACCCCATAAAACCTGCCGAGAGGCTGGCCACCATATGCGCATTAATTAGAGTTGTGTGGGCCTCAGCTTCCAGTCCAAAGCGCAGCTCCAGGGGCCCCTGCAGGGGCTAGACGGCTTGGGGTCCTTTTCACCTACAAATGCCCTTTGGTCTAACCAGGACATCAGTTGAAGGCAGTGGGTGATCTGAAAGCTAATGCTGGGAGGGTGGCTTCCTTGTCGTGATCAAGGCTAAAGCCTGAAGGTGGGTCTATAAGAGGAACAGGCAAGTATCTGTTTAAAGGAGGAAGGGAGAATTGGCAGTGAGGTTTTGTTGTAATGGCAGAATCTAGTATTATTGTGAAAGAGCGTTAGTGAGAAGTTCACAGCCAAAGAAGAGAAATATTTGATATTAACAGAAGGCATAGATACTTAGCAGCTCTCCCCCCTTCTCCCCAACACACACACACAGACACAGACACACACACACACACACACACACACACACACACAGTCTCCTGCCTCTCTCAGCTCGAGTCTATGGAGAAGCTGAAAATGCTTTGACTCATTTACAAGGAAGAGGGAAGGCATGGTGAGAAGTTACAGGTGAGCTTGAGACCATTTAACAAACACAATTCTTCCAGGTACCAGGGAGTCACAAACAATTCCAGAGAGCAGAACTGATGCCGTCCATCCTGGGCCGAGGTCTGAGATCACAGCACTTCTCCAACAAGGCGTATCCTCTGCTCCATCCACATTTGACTCCTAGGTAGAGGGTGGTTAGAGCCAGTCGCCGCGGGGCAGCAAGACCTGTCAGCTTCTCTGAGGGCTGCACTGATGTAACCAAAGCTGCCACCTACCCTGCATAAAAGCTGTGCACTCTGACTTTATTTTGTTGAATTGTAAAGGGCAGAATGCCTGAGGCCTCTTGAGTCTCTGCATATTCCCTTATTCCAATGCACAGCTTCTCAGTTGTTTTATAACATGTGTGTTTCCTAATCTGTCCCTCTTCCATGTGTAACCCATACAAAATATCTACAGGTTAGAACAGGGTAAGACCTCACTTATGTATAGCAAATGGAAGTGTATTTGCTACTTATCTGATGCGAATCTGATATGCACCAAGTTCGTCCTTTTTCATTTGAGTAAGGGGCACAAAAAGAAAGATCAAGAGGCCACAATTCTAGAGTCTGATCGCCTCACTCTTCTTGCTTTGCTTCTTCCCCTTCTTCGTTTCCTTTTTGTTTGGCTCCAGCCTCTCTCTCTCTCTCAATCTCTCTCTCTCTCTCTCTCTCTCTCTCTCTCTCTCTCTCTCTCTCTCTCTCTCTC
>RJWH01005795.1:0-10141 GCA_004363575.1 Solenodon paradoxus | reverse complement strand
AGCCCCTTTAAGTTCTTCAAAGCTTTGGAGGATCTGCCCCCAACTCCAGTCCCTCCTGATCAGCAAAATAGATATAACTGGAGTCTCTGACTGCATTCTAGAACCATAGAAATTATATTCCTACTTGCTTTTCTATGCATTAGGAAGGATGTGCAAGAAATGAATGAGAATAAGAGAAACAACTAGCAGATACTGAGAGACTATTCACTTCCGCATGCTCTATATTTTGAAGAGTACATAATGAATGCTTATTTGCTAGAAGTTAATTGGCTCAGGATTTATACAAGAGATGTTAGATGATAAATATATTTAGACACTAATATCACATACTGTGGAGGAGGATCTAGGGGACACCTGAATATAAGCCCGGAATATGGATTTAAAAACATGTAATAAAATTTTCTGTTTTGCTCAATGGATCATAAATGGGAAATGTAAGCAGAGACTTAAACATATATACAGAAACTTCAGAGTAAACAAAAATAAATACTGATTTTCTTCCCACGTACTTGTCCCCTTTTCTCAGATGAAGATTTTGACAGTTTAGGGCCCTTGGTTCATCCAGCTAAGTCAGGTCACTGGGAACCCCTGCACTCAGTCCTAAGTGGAAAGGTTAAACTAGAACACAACCAAGAAAGGAAGACAGAAGTTTCTTAATAGATATTTGAAATGGCCAGTCTCTCCCACAAGGACAGAGCCTTCCCTAGAAGTGGCTGCCTCTCTGGCAACAGGCCCTGCATACACTGGGCTTTTACCCCTTTCAGAATGGGCTAAATGTTGTGCCCTAGGATGTCTGCCCCTTTCCAGTGTCTTAACCTGGTGTATACATTCTTGTTAGGCAGATCTTCTAATGAAATGTAATATTTTAAATCTAAATTTAAAAATTAAAAAGGAGTAAAAGCTCTGCTAGTGAGGCTATCTCAGAAACAAAAGGGATGTGAACACTCGACTAAGTCCACCTTCAGTTCATTAAATGGCCCCTGGATGCCAAAAGGACCCTAAGTTAGAGATTGCTGTGCCCTTTAAGAAATTTGCAAATAAACAACTCCTCCCATCTGGGAGGAGGTGCCTCAGCAGACGGGTGTTTACTCCGGGGGCAGCTTTTCCTTGCTAGCAGATCTCAAACCACTAAATCATTCTGAGGCAGGGTCAAATTGCAACATAAAAAGGACTTTTAAAAACTCTTCTTTAAAGATATGGAATTGAAAACCACATGGGGAATAATCTCTGCTCTACCTGCTTGTGTTTATAAATGCTCCTCAAACATTCCGATCAGCTCTCCGTTCCCTGTGGAAACAGGTGGTTAACTGTGTGATTTCCAAAGAGGTGTGTGGTCATATTGGAAAGTGGAGATTTCAGAAGAGAGTGGAAGTTAATGTTTGTGAGACCCAAAAAGGTGGTAGTTGGGGGGAACGGTGGGTGGGAGGGAAAGGAGAGGAAGAGAAAAGAGCCCTCAGCACCCCCACCCCCAGCTCTGTGTAGAAGTTAGAACATATGGATGGCATCAGGGTTTTCCAAAGATGACAAGGGATGGAAAGTAAAATCATTTTTTTTCCTCATGGCATATCTCTCCCTCCCTCACCGCCCCCAAAAAGAGATATATATTCAGGTGGAGGCATTTTTTTTTCTTCCACAGGGAATGAGCAGAGGTCTTTTAAAACCAATTCTTATCATTAGTTATATGATCTATTTATTTTATGGAGAAAAAGAAAGTCTAAGTGTTTGCGCTAAAACACACACACACACACACACACACACACACACACACTCTTTCAAGATGGGATCTGGACTTAAGTGGAAAGATTCAAATAAGTTCCTCATATTTCACGTTTTATAGAAAGCGTCTTTCCCTAAAGGATATGCTCTCATTAGGTGATAAATACACCAAGAGATGAGAGGGAAAGAAATGTGTG
Source organism: Solenodon paradoxus (assembly GCA_004363575.1). Lineage (NCBI taxonomy): Eukaryota > Metazoa > Chordata > Mammalia > Eulipotyphla > Solenodontidae > Solenodon > Solenodon paradoxus. Next base: position 8,228 of record RJWH01005795.1, on the reverse strand, counting down.
CGTGTGTCTGTCTTTGTGGATGCGGGAATGTGGGTCTGGCTGTGGTGGGAGGTAGGGTCCCAGCAAGAGATCTATGCCACACCCCCGCCGTGGGCAGAGACCACCCTCCGTGAGGCGTCCCTGGCGTCTTACACTTTCCGTGGGTCCTCCAAATTTCCAAATTAAGTTCAAGCATTATTTGCTTAATGATTAGGAGGGAGTGAGCTAAAGAGGACAGTCTTTTTTCAAAAGTGTTTGTTAAAAATTTAACTCAGAGACCTGTGTTAGTTGGCACCTCGGGGCCTGAGCCTAAGTGGGAAGGAAATGGGTGACTGGACGATTTACCTTCCCTATAGGCGCCGATTCCCAAGGGTGAGCTAAACCTCCCACAACACCCAAGAGAGCGACTTGGTGCCCTGCGGTGGAGGCTCACCACGTCCATGCACCCTGTTCCAGACCCCAGAGGACTCTGCAGACAGAAACCTCCCGTCTGCGCGGTGCACGCTGGCTTCTTCACGCGCTTTTATTTCTCCAAGTGAGTTGGCCTTAGGGAAACCGTCTTCAAGGAGTCTCCCGTATGGAGTCTCCGAGGTTTAAATCCACAGCACGGACTTCACACTTAGAAGTCGGTAGCCGTTTTTTAAATGATTGTAAAACACCACCTGTGACGAGATATCGTCTACGTCAGATTAGCAAGACACGCACGCCAATTCTTAGGTTTAAATCCTATCATAAAGCACGAGAAAACGGTTCATTAGCTTAGCAATCGACACGCGACAGAGAAAATCTGGCATAATCACGATGTCCCTCTTTCTTGATGGCCTGTTTCTAAAGCAAGTACTGGTGTCTAGGACGAGTGAGGTGAGATGAAGTAAAAGGCCAGCAGATAGCTGTTGTTTCAGCCCAATCACAGCCCCCAGTTCGGCGTTCAAGGAAAACTGCCTTTAATTGTAGATTCCTCTGCTCCTCCCAGGCTGCCCCGGCAGGAGCGCCCCAAGAGTATTTATTTCTAGGCCTGGAAACAAAACAACTAACCGATCTGCTGTGTAAGAGAGCTCTCTAAGACAGACGGCCGGAGAAAGGCTTTTTGACCCCGGTGGAAATTAGTCACATTGACAGACGCCGGGGGAAGGTAAATTACCCCGCGCGCTGACGTTACGCAGAAGCGCGCCCTGTTACGACTCTGCCGCAGAGCCCAGGGGGCCAGAGTTCCCAGCATTTTTTTCCCCCCAGATTCCGACAAATCCCCACTTTGCCTTTCAAGGCCTGGGATTCGAACGCGAAGACTACGGAGAGCGCCCGGGAAAACAACAACAGCCAAGTGGAAAGAAAGAAAAACGCTGCGCGCCCGCGTGCCGGCCGGCGGCGAACCCCGGAGAAAAACGAGTGAAGTCCGCCGGGGAGGGAGAGAGGGAGGAGGCCCGGGAGAGAGCGGATCGCCGGGCTCCGGGCGCCCAGGTCTGCCACTTGGGAGGTCCCAGCCCTAAGGCAGGCCTGGCCTAACGTCCCCCCGGGAGGCTCGCGGCTCGGGCGGGGTCACAATTACACCTCGGCTCCAGGCGCAGACTTAAAACCAAGTGGCGGGGCTGAAGTCGGGAAGCGAGGTCCTGCGGTCAACAGAGCGGGGCCCGGCCGGTGCTCAGAACCTTTTACAAGGCATGTGGGTACAAGGAAAAAAAAAAAAAAAAAAAAAAAAAAAATCAAAATAAACCACTTTCATCCAACGTGGGCCGTGAATATAAAGCTGGCTTGGTGTGGAGGGCGCTAGCGGGAGTTTTGAAATTCAGTGTACGCTTTTCTTCTGTATAAAGATTGTTGAAATTTTACCTGATAACGGAGCGGGGGGTGGGGGTGGGGGCGCTGCGGGCACGAGAGACGTTGGAAATAAGTGCTAGATCTTCTCCCGCCCGCAAGAAGGGTTCATAGATTTCTCCCAAATCAGCTTGTGGGGACTGCAAGCGACTGCATCCATCCATCCATCCACAAAGCTCATTCTACAAACCCGGGAGAATACGATTTCTGTGGACACAAATTAGGGCCTAATGGCTCCACCTCGTTTTAAAAACTTTGGGGGTGGAGCAGGAAGGAAAGCGTCAAAAGTGTGGCATCTGATTTTACTACAAATTGGACCACAAGGCTTCCTTGAGGGTAATCCGCGTGGCCGCAAGAGACCTAAGTTTGGGCGAAAAGCGCTCGGCGGCCGCGGTGAGTGCGCGGGGCCAAGCCCGGGCTGTCGCTCTCCGCTCAGGGCAGGCTCCCCACCGGCCGCCCAGACCCTCGAGGGGCAGCCCGGGCGGGCCCCCCCTGGCCGGGTGCGGGCTCAGAAAGGCGGCGAGCACCTCCGGGGACTTTGGGCCTCACCTCTGCGGTATTTTTAGATGCTCTCCCTGTTCCCTGAAGTCTCCTTTGTAAGCTGAATAAAGGCGCTCCGAACTGCCCTCACTTGGAGTGGGTGTGGGAGTAGGTGGAGGCGTCGGGACACATATTTTCAAGGGAAAATTTGCTTACCTTTAAGTTAAACAAAATTCACTCTCTCCAGACATCTGTCCTTCCTTTCTTTTCTTTTTCAACCCGACCCAGGCCCACGGAAATAACCAAATTCTACAGCTCAGAGAGTCCTTAAGAGGATGGCTGGGGTCTAGAATTCTGAGCAGACCTGGGTGCTCTGCGTTTCTTTCTGCCTCTCATACCCACACCCCCCCACCCCACGGCCCCGCGGCACCCCGGGAGTCGGCCTAATCACCCCTGCGAGGGGACCCAGGACTCGAGGGAACTCCGTGGCCTTCGAGGACGGTGTTTATTTACTTATTTTCAGTAGAGGATTCAAATACGACCCAATGTTTCGACCACGGAGTTTCTAACCCCAAGTGTGCCCAGGAAAGCCACGCTTACGACTCGGGCTGCCAACTCTCAAGTGGGCGAATGTTTGTTTTGTAGAAAGCTGTGTCTCCCTGCGCTTCCTGTCACCTAGGAGACGCGCGGGTCCAGCTTCTCCCTCTGGGCAGCAGTCGGAACTTTGGCCACCCTTATTCTCCCGACCCCGGACCGGACTGGGCCCCTGCTGACCCTTGGGCGCCACCTTCGCGCCACTTTCCCAGCAGACAGTCCCTATTAGCCCCGCTTCCTGGGCCGGTGCTGACCCTCGAAAGGGCCCAGGTGGGAGGGACGGTGCTCCGATGGAGAAAGCTCAGAGGGAAGCAACCAGACCCGGGTACACTCAGCTGCATCCTTAAGTCAACGCTCCCCCCACCCGCCCCATCTCTAGTTCAAGACTCTAAGACTCTTAGGGGGCCCCCCCACTTCGCATACACACACGATTGTGGTGCTTCAAGCCCCCCCACCGCATCTCCGACGCCGCGCCCCTACCCACCGGATGGCCTTTGGGGGCGGGGGCCTCGGTCCTGCGTCCCCGCGGAGCTGTGGGCCCGGCGAACAGAAACGTCCAGGCCCAGCGTCTGTGCGCTCAGCAGCCGGGAAGCCCGGCGAGTGGAAGATGCTCAGAGCAGGAGGAAGTGCAGAGAAAAAGAGAGGAGGAAGGGGGGAATATCCTTAACACAGACACACACACACGCACACACGCACACACGCACACACGCACAGGCACGCAACACCAACTTTGGGGTTGGACTTTTTCAGTTTCACACGAAGCGACCTGGAGTATCTGGAGAAGGTTTTTGAAGACGTTTAGGAGGGAGGGTGAGTTTTCTGCCGAGAAACTCAATCTGCCACACAGTAGCGGCCCCATCTGGGATCTGTCACTGCTGACAGCACCGCAGGGCACCGCCGTGATCTTCGGCACAGCCTGCACTCCCTGAAATACCCTCTTTAATCAAAGGATGTCTGCGCGCCCGAGCTCTGCTGACCGCGCCAGGAGCACAACCGCCGCGAGTTCCACCCCGGCTCGCCCCCTCCCCCCCCACCGCAAGCCGAGTTCCCTCTCATCTTCCCAGCACATTAATTAAAAGCGGAAAAGAGACAGAGGCTGATGTCATTGCTCTCAGATCATAAACGTAAACGAGTCATCCTGTGAGAATCCCTGAAAATGACTTTAATGAATAATTTTAGAGACAGTTATGGCTTTGGGTGATTACTGAGCAAGAATATGAAAACCAGATTTGTCAAGCAAAGAGGATGGTCAGGCAGCCTGGGGCCACTTTCTCCCATTAAAACCTCATCAGTTTTCCTTCCTGGCCTAGTTTTAGTGACACCCAAGTTGCGATTTTCTTCTTTCACCAAGAAAAGCAACAAGCACCCAAGTTTTCTTCTGCTTTTCTGCCTGAGCCCAAAGGCACACATGTTAGTTCCGGGCAATGCTAGCAGTCCATTCACTTTACACAGAAGGCAACCATGGCCTGGCCTCAGTGGCCATCGGCTTCCATGTATTTAAGGAAGGAGACCTTTGCAGCCATCGTCTTCCGGGTTGTTGTCTCTAGGAAGGGTACTTACTGAAGGATGATGCCCCCACCCCCACCAAGTGCCCTGCTTCTTCCCAACTGGCCCACACAAACGAGCAGCAATGGACCCCTCTGACTGGCGGCAGTCCCTGACTCTTTAGTTCTTCTTCCCTCATTGAAGGGAAAGATGATTCAGTGCTACCACAAAGAATGATGCTTTGAAACCATCTGCTCACAGGGTGGCAGCAAGCTGGGTCTGGTGGGTAGAGATTAGTTATATGAAATCTACTATTTGAGAAAACAACTGGGGTGTGAACCGGGGAGGGGGTTGGCGCATTGACTCTGTGACCCTTTGTATAGGCGTAGGGCTGCCTGTCTCCTTTGCTCGGATATGTATGTTGGGGTTTTCCAGGCCTGTGAGCCATCTGACCCAAGTAAAATTTCCTTGGTACTACGACATGAAAGAAAGCAAGACACACGAAGCATTGTGCTTTGCCATTGTGGTGTTAGTTTTGTTTGTTTATTTGTTTCTGAGTGATGCAGAAAACTGAATTTGTCTGAGTAAACGCCACCATTAAGACAGATCTTGGGAACAGCCACTTATCAGCACTGCAGGAACCTACTTGGGTGCAGCCATTACTGCCCCTCCCCCTCTAGAAGCCCAGCTAGAGCCGGCTGTCCGGCCACTAAGGATTCAGTTGTCTAAGAGTGGCAGTCCCTATCCCCAGCCACCACACGGCTCCCTTTCTCAATGTGCCCTTCCCTGGGGACAGGGGTGGGTGAGAGGGGAAGCCAAGCTCTCTCAAGGTGACATTTTCCCTGACTAAGAAGGAAATGGTCCTCTTCCATGCTAGAGACACTTTGGAGTTTGTTGGGCCAAATTGTCTCAAAGAACTGAGGAGGGGTAAACATTTGGAACCATTTCTCCGCTGGAGTCCCTGTTTATTTCTGATGCCCTTGACTCCCCCTGTCACATCCTCTGTCACTCCACTCAAATCAAGGGCTATGACAAAATATAAATTCACTGTTGTCTCCGACCAAACACTCAGCCTGTCCTTTGCGGCCGGTGCAGGCATACATAGCATTTTCTGGGTTACCTGTGGAGTCTTGCATTGGCCAATTACACGGAGGAGAAGCAGAGATTTAAAACTAGGCAGCCTTTGTCCCACCCGTCTCCCACTTTTGATAAAGCCACCCTAGTCTTCACCTTCCAGAGGCTGTGGAGATTGTCGGGGGAGAGACTGCCTGCGGAGGGTGGGTGTGACCTCAGGGGACAGTTTCCTAGCCCCCTGGGGGAGCTTATGAAAACGGCAGATTTTGTTGAATCTGTCCCTGATCTACCCAATCGGAATTCCTGGTGAAGGTGTGATGACACAAGGGCTGAAGCTAAGTGTGGGAGGTATCAACCCAAAGAGTGTCGGTGCTGATTCATCCCAGAGACCAGGTCGGCGTTCCAGGAATTATGCACATACACCTGACTGGGGCTCTGGGACTTGAGACATAGTGAAGAACAAAGTTGCCACCAGTCATTCTCATCTTCAAAATGTCTGTGTTTGCCTCAAAGACAACTCCTGGGGAGGGTCGGGCGGTAGGCAGAAGGGAATCTAGTACCCTCCATTAGGTTTTGATAACAGGTGCCAAACCAGCTTTGGCGAGACCTCCAGTTCTGCAATCAGTGTCTGTCCAGCCGCCCAGTGTCAGAAACTCCCACTATTTTGATCCGAGGTCTGTAGGAACCAAGCGGGTGCCGGTGCCTAGAGGGCAGCCCTAAAATCAACATGGACCCTCAGAGCAGCCCCCTCCCTGTCCCTGACCAGCATGGGCACTGCAGCATGGGCCATAGCTGTTGGTGTAGGAGAGCAGCACTCTGGCGCAGGGAGAGCAGAGGAGCCCTCTCTGATCAGGGCCAAATGCGGGAGGTTTTACCAGGAGGAATGCACCAGAAGCAGCGAGTTGGAGCATTTAAAGTGTGTGTGTGTGTGTGTGTGTGTGTGTGTGTGTGTGTGTGTGTAGTAGAAATATTCATCGTCCCCGCCTCGCCTCAAACAAGCAAAACAAAACAAAACAGAAAAAAACATCTTCTGCGCTAAAAATACAGAGACAGTCGCTGTGCGCAGGCAGGCGGCGCGTTCCAGCTGCCGGCCTGGCCGGGAGAGGACTTGGCCGCGCGGCTGCCGATTACACCCAGCTGGACTGGGACGGCTCCGAGCCGTCTGCCCTGACGTCAGCGAGGCTCCCGGCCCCGCCGCAGCGAGATAGGCAGCGCGGCCCGGCGCGGGCGCGGCGCTAATCACTCCCAGATGTCCCTAATAGCGGAGATAAAGACGGACGGAGCGGCCGGGAATAAATTTGTAATCAGGGCTCTACCATCTGATCATCAAAGCAGCCCAAAGGCCGGGAGAATTTGAAGGGAGTGTGTGTATAGGGGCGTCGCTTTTAGGGGAGAGGCGGAGGAGGGGGGCGCCCCTCTAAGGGGACGGCCTTCCGTAAGGTGGAGCGAGGACAGGAGAAGTCTGTAGCTTCTACGCTTGCAAGTCGGATACGCGATGCACTTTAACTACCGTTAGCCTGACAGGCCGAAGCCACCGGGAGGCTCCGGGGCACTTAGCCCCCGAAGACGGTCGCTGTGCGGGAAGTTGGCAGCGCGCAGCGCTGGGTGGCACCCGGGCGCGCGCTGAGCTGTCCGACCCCCGGAAACGTGGGATTCGTTTCCTTTGCTGGAGTTGCCGCCTCTCCGCTCCTCCTCTCTCTAAACGGTTAAAAAATACCTCGCCCGCCTTGCTCTCCGTAGCCGGTGCCTGCAGCAGCCGTTGCAGGGCGGGGCCGAGCTTCCTGGAGAGTGTGTCCTGCGCTCCAGGGACTTTCTCTCCGAGGGGTCTGCGGGCTCCGAGTTCTAGGCGCCTGGAGACTCTTTAGCCCCCCGCCCCCCCGCTGTGCTCGTGGATCCGGCCTCAAATTGCTGGACCGTTGGGGAGAACGGACTCGCTCGCACCAGTAGAGCCAGACAAGACACGCAATGTCCAGGATCCAGAGTCAGGCGTCTAAGTCGTCTACCGGGCCTTCGCCGAGCCTCCTTACTAGCCCATCTCCGCGTGGCACCAGCCGTCAGTTCCTTTTTCAAATCCTAGCGCGGGGGTGGGGTGGGGGGGCGGCAGGAAGGACGCCAGGCGGCTGTGGAAGAGACAACTACGAGTCGCAGCGCAGCGTTACACACAGCATTTCCTCAAAGCGGCAGGGAGCGGCTCCCGGGTCTTGTGAACCTGCACAAATGTAGCCCCAGCTTTTGCGACACTCTTTACAGTCCCTTGAGCACACACGTCAGACTTTCTCGACAGACCCCGCTCTCTGCAAAGCTAGACTTTCCAAGGGGTTCTTCACAGGCCTCCTTCCGCTCATTTTGGTTCTGCTTTTGAACTCTTATTCGCTGGGTCTCCCCTTCCTGCGAAGTCCCCGGGAGCACACTCACTCTCCCTCCTGCTGCCTTGATATCTGGGGTGGGATACACCCATGCAACGCCGCGCCCCCCAGCAAAGGCGGATGGGGAGGGGAAATAACTGAGCTACTCTCCACCCCAGACTCACACACTTGCTTCCCGAGGGGCACTGGCGAGGGGTTACTGCTCTATCCGCCCCATCTGGGGGAGCACCAGGCCCCAGTGCCTGCCACCTTTGAGGAAAGCAGCCTAGGCCTGGAGGCCTGTGCTTGCTAGGTGCTCGGTCAGTTGTCCAGCCCACCCAGACTGGAGCTACCTACCTAACGCCCAGAAGGTGGCCCCCGCATATAGAAAGCAAGAAGAACTTCAAGCAATCTTGCTGTCATCTCCACATTTGGACCCAAAAATTTCCGGAAAGCTGC